>JAFEMH010006828.1:0-111201 GCA_022495995.1 Adenophora triphylla var. japonica | reverse complement strand
AATGATGCATTTTTATGAAGAAATTGGGATTTAAATATGCAAAGGATGCATGAAGATTGCATTTTTAAGAAGCAAGGGATGCTAATTTAGGATAAAGATATGATCTTTAATGCAAAGGATGCTTGAAAAAGGATTTCATATGCAAAGGATGCATTTTTATCATAAAGATTGGATTTTTATATGCAAAGGATGCATGAAGGTGGCATTTTTATGTAAATATAGGGTTTTTAGGTGCAAAGGATGCACCTTTGATTCAAAAGATTACATCTTTAATGGCAAGGGATGCCTAATGCATGCAAAAGGGGGAAAGGGGGTATAAAGATATGATCTTTAACTATGAATGCCAAGTCCCAAGCAAAGATAATAACAAATATATGAAATGCAATGAGCAATTAAATCATATAGAGCAATTAGGATGCAAGTTTAGGGAATGAGAGGTTACCAATGGTGGCCTCTTATTCTTTGGGTGGAGCTAGGTGGAAGGACCAACTTCTAGATCTTCAAGGAGGAGGGAGGAGGCTTCTTGGCACCCTTTTGGCTTCCTAACTTCGCAGCATTTGCTTGAGTATAGTGTATTGTGTAGTGGTTGATGATATTGTGTATGTAAAATGGGTAGAGGAGGGCTCTATTTATAGGCTTCCTGAAAATAGCTAATGAGGCCGTGCGGCTAGAGGTCCTTGGCTAATGCAGCCGTGCGGCATTATCCCTTGTGACTCAGCATGTTTCTAGAATCATGCAAGGTGGCAAATTCTAGAACATTTCCTAATTAAGAAAAACGTGTTTCTTAATTAGGAAGCTTCCCCTTCAGCCCTTAATTGTTTTGGAACAGTTACGGAATATTTCCGAAACACTAGGAAGGTCCTGGGAATTACCGGGAAACTTACCGAAATTATCGGAAAATTTAACCGGAAGGCATGAGCCAAATTTGGGTACTTACGTAAGCCCTCTAAGCAACGCCACTTGGGTGTGGCGAGTGGGGTTGCCGATAGAAAAGGATCCGATCTCGACGAATGCCGAGACGGATTAAGAGACCGAGGTGTGTCGAGTGGCCGAACCCTCCGGAAGGCTACCTACGTATCCCGAGTGGGAATCAAGCCAAAGCCGTAGTTCGGAATGGGGTCCGCTCGAGGAATGGAGAAGAGAAACTAGTCTCTTGGCTGGGAAGTAGAAGAGAAAATGACCTAAGAGGTCAAGCAATTGATCCTACTGGGATATGCTAGAAGTGACCGATGTGGTCGATATCTAGACCTCTATGAGGGGCTACTTCATCACCGATGAGTGACGAAGGAACAGGTGACCAAAGTGGTCGGATGGGCCGGACCTTTTATGAAAGGCTACCTACCTATCCCGGAGGAATCAAGCCTTGATCGTAGTTCAAGCATCACTAGATAGTTAGGAACGATTTCTAGGATCCTTGAGGTTTTGACAATTAATGGAGGTTGTCACCTGATTCACAATTAATGGAGGTTGTCACCTGATTCACAATTAATGGAGGTTGTCAACTGATTGACAATTAATGGAGGTTGTCACCTGAAGAAACTAGAGCTTACGTCACTATCGAGGAGATAGAGGTAGCTAAAGTTTGGAAAACTTAGCATACTTCACTATTCGTGATAGAGGTAGCTTAAGTTTAGAAGAACTTGAGTGTACGTCACTATCTGTGATAGAGGTAGCTGAAGTTTGGGATAACTTGAACATACTTCACTATTCGTGATAGAGGTAGCTGAAGTTTAGAAGAACTTGAGCATACTTCACTATTCGTGATAGAGGTAGCTGAAGTTTGGGAGAACTTGAGCATACTTCACTATTCGTGATAGAGGTAGCTTAAGTTAGAAGAACTTGAGCATACTTCACTATCTGTGATAGAGGTAGCTAAAGTTTAGAGTTCTGACAATTCGGAGGTTGTCACCTAGTGTTATCCCGTTATAACGGAATTAACGGAGGCGACTGGGAAGAAAGCTTAATTGCTTAAGCGATAAGGGATATCTTCTGAAAAGGATGTTATCTTAGTTAAAGGATAACGGGAATTCTAGGCCCAAGTGGAAAGTCCAGGGGCAAAATTGTAATTTCTGCTCAGAGCGAATGAGGCCGCCCGGCATGAGAGGGAGGAAAAAGAAGCCGTACGGCTAGAAGATTAATTTTTCCAGATTATTTAAAATCTGATTTGAATGGGCATTTGGCATTGTTGCCGCCCAAGAACACGCCGAGGAAGAGAGAGAGAGGAGAGAGAATTCGAAAATCCTTCAATTCCCTTGCTTCCTTTGGTCAAGAATGGATCCGGAGGGTAATCCTATGCCGAGACAAGCTAGAAGAAACATCTCCGCGGCCGCTCAAAGGAGGAGGAAGGAGATTGTCCGTACGGAGAGAAAGTATGATTTTCTTACGCCTCCATCGGAGCTCTATCCGGGGAGAAGAGAGCACAAATCGACGAACCCGCGATCGGTTGGGGTAAGCATTCTTATTTGGCTCAATTCCGTCGATTTTGATTGAGTATTGATTGATTTAGGGCTTGACCCGAATTTTAAGAATTTTCTAGGATTTTCCTAGGATTTTTTGAATGACTTTGAGACATTGATGAATAACCTATGAGGCTAAGAACATGCATGTGCAATTTATTTGACAAAAATAATGAGAATGACCCACTTTTTTCTTAAAAATAAAGTAAGGATGATAATTGTTTAAAGTGAGACGGAGTTCTTGCATGTGCTAGAACTAGGTCAACATTTTGATTATCAATGAGAAAACAAAATTTTGGGCAATGAAAAGGATTCATGCATGCCACTTTTTGAAAGAATAATGCTTATGTGCAAAGAATTGTGAAAATTGTGATTTTGTGCTTTAGGAAAGCAATGGGACTTGACATGACGTGTTTCAAGTGATGAAAAACGCTTTTTTTTTATGCAAAGGATGCTAGAAAAACTTTATGAATGCTTTTCTTTTGAAAACATGTGCACTTTTTGAATATATGCATGCTTTTGAAAATGATGAAGGACTGACACATTTCTTTTGCGTTCTTCCCACAGGAGAACAAATCCAGAGGACCTTCTGAGATAGCAGTCAGGCTTTGGCAGAGGATGCCAGATTTTGAGAAAGACGGGGTGAACCCCAAGGAGTTGGTGAGAGCTACCGGCCTAGATCTTTTCATTGAGGCTATCGGCAGGGGGATCCATATCACTTCTAAGAGCAAGGGCTTGGTCCAGGCCCTATCTGAGTTCTGGTGGGATACCACCCACAGATTTCATCTTAGCTGGGGAGAGCTGACAGTGACTCCTGCTGATTTTACAGCTATCACTGGCCTACAGTTCACTGGGAGGCCTGTGACTTGGAGGGACCATATCACAGCTGAGGAGTTCCGAGCTTTGGTTGGGTTTGAGCTGATTCCTAAAGGACTGGGGATAGAGACGCGGAACGTCGAGGTGGCACCCGTAACCGCATACGGGACTTTGCCGTTAGTGAGGTGATCGCCCACCGCCTTGCTAGAGCCTTTGTGTGGTTGATGCCGTCTGGTCACCATCTTCGCAAATTCTCGGGACTCGCCACGACTTGCCTTCTCGACTCTTTGGAGGATGTGGATGGGATTGGGACGGTCTCGTGGGGCGAGGCCGGATTGGCGGAGCTATACTTCTCCTTGGATTTGTACAGCCGGAACAAGGCTGCTTCCATGGACTGCTTTTCATTTGCCCTTGAGGTAGTCCCTCTTTCTTTTCTCTTTCTTTTCTTGTCTTGAGACTTTTATGAAAGAAAAATGACCCTTTTAATGTTTTGAACATGCAGGTCTGGTTCTGTGAGGTGATCGGGTTCTTTCCTTGGAACCAACAGAGCGATACCACCATCTTTCCCGCTATGGTCCGCTGGAGGGGAGATGCGAGGGATAAGTTTACGGGGAAGACCCGAATCACTTTTGATTACAAGATGGTGTTGCCAATCATTAATAAGGATGGGCACGATGGAGTGGACTTCTACCCTTGGGGCAGGTATCCGGAGATTTTGCTAGGAGAGGCCATTGAGGCGACCAGGCAGAGGAGACGGGCGATGTGGCCGACATGTGATGTCATCTATTTGGGGGACCGATTTTCTAGGCAAAGCATGGCCATGTCCCTCCATTTGACGCCATTACTCCCCATGATCCTCCAAAGACGGATGCTACAGCCAGTGGATTGGGCAAAGTGCGGATGAGATTGCTAGATATCGTGCAGTGCGTGGCCGCCGAGGAGTATTTTGACATGGATACCCCCTACGCCGTGTTTGTGAGCAAAGACTCGAGGACGCCACGTAAGCCGATGAAGCCGGCGGTCACTGTGGATATGGGGAGGACGAGCCTTCGACTCCGCCGATCCCTCCCGCGCACATTTCATACGTAGTCCACGGAGTTCTAAGGAGGATGAGGATTCCCGTCCCCGACACTAGGGAGCCCCAAGATACTTTGCCGCCCGACAAAGACTGTAAGTATACTTTTAGGATCTTTTCCCTTTTCTTTTCGATTTCTTTGCTTTTGCAATTCGAGATTTTCCGAGATTTTCTCGAGATTTTCTCCTCTTTTTCTCGTGTTCCAGCTCGCACCTATGACAGATTGGTTAGTGCAAAGTGGGATGGAAAGACATGTGCCGATCCCTTCGAGGAAGCCGGCTCGCACTTCAAAGGCAGGCAAGGACGCACAGGAGCTCCGGCGCAAGAAAAGGCATGTCGGGGGCACAACGTCTACCTCATCGGCCTCGGAGTACTCTTCCAGTGCCATGCCTCGGGGACGGGGACCCAATGCCGACATTCTGGAGCAGCTGGCTGAGTACGGGCACGACAATGTCCATCTGTCTGATGTGAGCGACCCGGAGGACTTGATGAGGGAGGCTAGCATCTACGAGCTGAGCAGTGATGAAGAAGAAGAAGAATCGGAGGCCTAGGAGGTCTCTAGAGTGGATTTAGGAACAAAAACAAACAATGAACACGTTTTTATGCACACTTTGTTTATTTTTTGCTTTATTTGGGCGCCGATGGGGCGAAGACATTGTACTACTGTTTTATTTACTTTTCTATTTATGCTTTTATTAATTTACATATTACTTGAGCCTCGGGGCAGTTTTTTGCTTGGAATTGGGGCTGAAACGGGGCCAAAATGATTTATAATGATATATAAATGCTTGGGTGACCTTTGAACATGTTTTTGTACAGGTCTTGGTTGAGAAAGTGGGGTGAAAACTCCCTTGGACAGCAACTTTGGTTGCTGCAGATTTTTTTCTGCAGACGGCAAATGTAGCCGTGCGGCATGGACCTGAGGGCAAATGAGGCCGTGCGGCTCACGCCTGTCTCGAACCGGTTATTTTCTGAATAAAAGCAAGGCTTGGCCATTTCATTTCATTTTCCACTTAAACTTGTCCCAATTGTTCCCAGAGCACATATTGGACTTAAAGACACCATCTTTGGTCATTTTGCAATGGAGAAGCCCGTCAGATTGCAAAGGGGGAAGCGAGACCGTTTTCTGTCCGATCTTCAATCTTGGGTGAAACACAACTTCCAATTTCACAAGGGGCTGCTTGATTCTTCTTTCAAGATCAAGTCTTTATGGCATTTGAGGGATCTCCCGCCCGATTGGGACCTTTTGAGAGCAGTGGCAAGGTTTTGGGACGTCCGGAGACACGTTTACTGCTTTTCTTACAACGAGATTGTCCCAACGCATGAAGACTTCCGAGCCTTGATTGGGGGTCCCGAAATTGAGGCTATATCTATTCCGCTGATCGAAGACGTGCCGGTGGCGGCAAAGCTTGCATCTTTTCTCGTGCATTTCTGGAAGAGGCCGAGGGGACGATGATAGCCCCGGACAGATTGACCTTCGATATCCCGGCAGTTTGGGTCTCCTGCCATGGCCGCGACCACGGTGGCTATGGATGCCTTTATTCTTTGCATATTTTCGCTCGTTCACCGCCGAGTCCGTGGGGATTCACATGGTGGTCTCTTGGACATGGTCGAGATCGTAGAGCTGGGAAGGACATTGTCCCACCGGTTTTGGGAGAGACATTGCATGGCATTGACAGATGGCTAGGGAGACCATTTCATGAGGTCTGGGAGTCCACTGTGCCGACTTTATGGCCGCAGGAGAGGCTCCTGGGGCTTTGCTGTGGGCTTTGCCGACTCAAAGGCCCTTGGGTGATTTCTGAGAGGTGCACCAAGGCAACAGGACCAGTGGTAGCCGGGAGCCGATGATGGCTAGGATATCCACTTCTGACATTCGCCGGTGGGTGCCTCATCGATATTGCGGATCAGGAGGACATTTCAGGAGTCCTATATAGTGAGGGTTCCGTGGTTCCGCCGGTCGTCCTTCTACATTCCCCGCTTGGTATCCAGTGCAGTTCGGGCCTTACAGAGCTATCGAGCGATTGGGAGTGACATCCGGACCATGGAGGTGATGCCATTGGATATGAGGGATCCAGCCAGCCTTCTCATTCTTCTCGAGGGCTTGGACATACACCGCTTTCCCACCTGTGGCTATCTTCAGGAGCAGGAGGAGTACCATCTTGACCACCGTCTACTTCGACCGGTACGAGAGGGATATGGGAGCGACTCATGTCATTCCTGGGGGGAGAGACGTTGGCTTTACTGGGGCCGATCGCGACTCGAGTAGAGGGAGACCGAGGCTAAGGCGAGTCGCCATAACCGCCGGGTGACCTCGATCAAAGATATGGAGGCTCGATACAAGAGATTGTCCGAGGTCGCTCCTTTGACTGAGGCTCAGAGGGAAGAAGTGCGGACTCATGCTCGTGTAGAAAGGGCACTTATTGACACGGGTTTGGTAGAGGCTCCAGTGAGGATACCGGAGATCGGGATGAGAGATACCGACATTATAGAGAAGAAGAGAAAGAAAACTCGACGGGGTCGAGGTAAAGGGAAGAAGACCAAAGAAGACTCAAATGAATGACGAGATGATCTTTTCTTAGGATTTTCTTATTGCCATTTTGCAAACACATTAGTTTATTTAGGCATTTTTGTATTTTAGATCTTTGTAGCAGGTGTTAAAGGTAGTCAAGAGTAGACCGTGCTTGAACTCATCAAGAAGTTTTTAACTTGTAATGAACAAGAAATATTATCTTAGAAATTAATCAAGACACATTTCATGGAAATTTCAAATGTCTTATTGCTTGGGACCCGTTTTATGAAAACTGAAATGCCCTTTATTTTTATTTATTGTTTAGGACGCACTTCATGGAAGCTTGATTGCCCCTTTTTTATTGTTTAGACCGAACCATAAATGGCTGCCTACGTTCCCCTTTTACAAGAAAGACTAAGGGGCTCAGGTCTTCGTAGTTCATTCTGGTGAACTATTTTTTTTTTCTATTTTTTTCATATGCAGCCCTGTTTTTTGCCTAGACCGCCCTTTTTAGGGTTTTCAGCCTAGCTGGGCATTACTCTTTTTGCACTAAGATTTTTTTCTTTTTTTATGTGCAACCCTGTCTTTTGCCTAGACCGCCCTTTTTGGGGTTTTCAAATAGCCGGGTATTACTCTTTTTGCACTTTTTTTTTTTTTTTTTTTTTTTTATTATTTTTTTTTAGACATAGTACCTTCCGAGCTTATCACCGTTGACCGGGTGGACAAAGGGATTGCCGTCCAGTCCGCAAGCTTCATGGCTCCTCCCGATAGTATCTTCTCGCACCACATACGGGCCGATCCAAACGGGTTCCCATTTTCCTGTGGGGTTGTCTCCGGTAGGGGGCTTCACTTTCAACACTAAGTCACCCTTTCTTTGATGTCTCCGGCCTTGACCTTTTTGTCAAACGCTTCCGGCCATTCGCCTCCGATAGGCTCGGGTGTGTTCCATGGCTTTTAGCCTTCTCTCATCAAGCGTGGCCAACTCATCATGCCGGCTACGCAACCATTCTACTTCATTGACACTGTTTTCCAGAGGACCCTTAATGACGGGATTTCCAACTCCACCGGTAACACCGCTTCCATCCCGTAGGTTAGGCAAAAGGAGTTTCTCCCGTAGCCGTTCCGACAGACGTTCAGAGCCCTGCAGTGCCAAGTGCGCCTTTTCGGGCCAATCACGACCACGGGTGGCCATTTTCCTGATGATCCGTTCGAGCGTCTTGTTAGCAGCCTTCCACGGCTCCGTTAGTCTCGAGGTCTCGTACGAGACGACTTATGGCGAGTGATTCTCGAACTCCGACAAGAACCTATCACAGCCTTCCTTCAAAGTGCGACCCATTATCGGAAATGATCTCGCTGGGCACCCCATATCTACACATTATGTTTTCTTTGATGAATTGGGCCACTTTTCCGAAGTGAGGACCTCAGGACTTGGCCTCTACCCACTGGGTGAAGTAGTCGATGGCTACTAGCACAAATTCGTGTCCATTGCTTCCCGCCGGGCTATCTTCCCTATCACGTCAATACCCCAAGTTGCAAACGGCCAAGGAGTCGTCATGCAAGATGTGTCATGAGGTGGGAGATGGTTGAGGTTGGCAAACCGCCGGCACTTGTCGCATGCTCTGACGTGCCGGACACACTGCTTTCCATGGAAATCCAAGAGTAACCCATTATGAGGATGACTTGCATCGTGGCTCGCATTCATATGAGGACCGCAGTGGACCATTATGGACTTCGATCATCAACTCTTTGGCCCTTTCTTGAGTGACGCACAAGAGGAGTGGTCCTTGGTACCGCTTCTTGTACAGTTGCCTCCTAGAATGACAAAATGGGAGGCCAACCTTTTCGTGGCTTGTAAGCTCTTGGCTCGACACCTTCTTTTGGTCTACCGTCTTCGTCTCGAAAGCCGACTCTCCATCTTTGAGGAACCGGTAAATTTGATTGTACCAGTGGTTCCTCTATAGGCTCGGGTCCTGTGTCTACTTCACAAATGTAAGGTCCGGGCTTCTCTTCTACCCACTCTAATGGTTTTATGGCTTTTCCTGTGGATCTCTACCAATGAGGCTAGAGTAGCTAGGGCATCTCGTGAATCTGTTCTTTTCCCTTGGCAAGTAGTGTAAAGTCACTTCTCCGAACCGTCCAAATAACTCCTCCATACGGGCATGATACCGCCGCATTAGTGGTCCACGCCTTCCATTTGTTGGAAACCCGGTTGATGATCGTGGCCGAGTCTCCGTAAACTTTGAGCTCCTTGACATTCCTTTCTAAGGCAGCCTCCAAACCAAAGAATGCAAGCTTCGTACTCGGCGACATTGTTCGTGGCGTGGAAGTTCAACTTGAGGGCTATGGGCGTGTGCTCATCTTTCGGATCGACCGCAGCATCCCGACGCCGTTTCCTCTTTTGTTAGCGGCTCCGTCAAAGAATAATTGCCACCGGTTCTGTGCTCAACCATGAAGATTCCTTCATCCGGGAATTGGGGTTCGTGCCCACGGTCCTCATTATCGGGAAAATTTGCCAGGTGGTCTCGACAATGCTTGGCCCTCGATGGCTTTTCTCGGTCACATAATTGATGTCGTACTCGCCAAGAAGAAGGACCACTTTGCTAGACGCATCGAGAGGGAAGGCTTATCAAAGATGTACTTGATGGGGTCCATTTTTGAGACCAAATTCACAGGGTGGGCTTCGCATATAATGCTTCAACTTGCCGACTACCTGCACTGGCCCCGCACAAGTCTTTTCACATGCGGAGTAATTGAGCTCACTTCCCCGCAACTTCCGACCGACAAAGTAAATGGCATTCTCTACCCGAGAGTCTTTCTTCTCCCGAGCGAGCATAGCCCCAACCGCCGTATCGTGATGTAATGAGATAGAGCGTAAGAGGTTTCGTCTATGTGGGGGCATAACACCGAGGATGTACCAAGTATGCCTTAATCTCGGTCAAAGGCATCCCGGCATTCTTCGGTCCATTCTCGTGTCTACTTTCTTCTTCATGAGCTTGAAGATGGGCTCGCACATAGTGGTCAACTGATTGACGAAACGGCCGACGTACTACAAATTTGCCCATAAAGCTCTTGACTTCGTCCGGGTTCGAGGTGGCCTCATATCTATAATGGCTTTGATCTTTCTGGGGTCAACTTCGATACCTCGCTCCGTGACCATATACCCAAGCACTTTTCCCCTTGTCACTCCGAAGGTGCATTTAGGTGGTTTAGTCTCATGGAATGTTGTCTCACCTCTCAAAGAACTTCCGCAGTCAACAAAGTGCCGCCCATCCTCTCCTTTGGAGTGAATTATCATGTCGTCTACGTAGACCTCGATCTCCTTGTGGATCATGTCATGAAAAAGCGCGGTCGCCGCCTCTTTCGATAAGTAGCCCCGGCGTTCTCGAGCCCAAATGGCATTACCGTATAGCAGCAAGTTCCCACGGTGTGGTGAAGGCCAGTCTTTTCTTGGTCTTCTTCGGCCATATTGATCTCGGTTGTAGCCTCGCAAAACCATCAATGAAGGATTTTACTTCGTAGTTGGGCGATGGAGTCCACCAGGATGTCTATGTTTGACAAAGGGTAATCGTCCTTGGGCCGGCCTTGTTCAGATCTCTGAAATCCACAGCCAGCCGCACCTTCCCATCGGGCTTGGTTACGGTCACAATATTGGACAACCATGTCGGATATTCGATGACTCGATGAATCCTACCCGCAGTAGCTTCTCAATTTCTTCTTTGACTCGTAGAGACCATTCTCGGCTTGATCTTCCCGCTCGCTTTACCGGCTTAACACCCGGTGCTAGAGGGATTCTGTGCTCTACTATCGAACCTGTCTAGCCTCGGCATATCCCTCGTATGACCATGCAAACACGTCGACGTATTCTCCGGAAAGCGCATCGATCGCCCGTCCCGTTCAACCCCGGAAGAAGTTTCCAATCTCGTGTCTCTTTAGGTTCCTCGACAAGCACCCAAGTTCACACTTGTCAAAACCTCCCTCGGGCAGCTCGGGGCCCAATTTTCCTCTTTTTCGAAACCCGCTTAAAGATTTCTTTAATGTATTGTTCATTTAGTATGTTTGCATCTTGTTCAAATGATTCATTATTAACTCGTTGTTAAGTTTTGAGTTAATTTATCATTTGTTAAGTTGGCAATAAGAGGATACTCGTAAAGATCCGTCATTTCATTCAAAATAAGGGGAAAGATGACATCGATTACATTTTGATAATCCTCAGGCGTGAGGCCTTCGGATGACTCGTAGGATTGGAATTCAAAGATTCCCGACTGACCGTATAGACGATGTGGTGTTTGACACGACCGGGTTGAGAAGGATGGGGTACCAATCCAAGCTCCGCGATCATTTGTCGTCTACTGGCTATCGATCCCGAGAACGTCTCCCAATTCTTCAACGGCATCTCCGTCTTAGTTACCAAAGTGCGGGGATCAAAAGGATTTTCACCACCGTCTCCAATTACGGCAACTATCTCATCATCTCGAGCCGAAGTCAATCAAATCTGGGATCTCGTGCTTCTTCGTCAAAAAATTCTTGCAAACCCCACTCACCGTCTTCACTACCGGCGCCTTCTATCTCGGCCGATCTTCTAAGAGCTAACTCGAAGGCGGAGAAATCCATTACCCCGGATGCCGATTCTTTCGACGCCGGCCGGTTTCCTTTGAAGACGTACTGCTTCGAACGGTAGTGGTAGCCCTGTGAATGTCCGGCAAGTCAAGGAACATTCTCCGAACATGATTGGGCCGGCTTTCCCTCACTTTCTCAAGGTTTTCCGTAAGGGTTTTCTCGCAAGGAGATCCGCGATCACTTTCATCGTATTGAGTCCCACCTTTTGTAAAGTAATGGGTCGTGATAAACCGTAGGGATAGAGCCGGACCCCTTTAGCTTTTCTCGCCATCCCGAGAATTCGGTTTGTATCCCAATCCATATCTGGTGGTTTGTTCCTTTACATCAATGATGGTATTGCGACCCTGGAGTCTTCTACCTAATCCAAGTCCCGGGAGATAACCCATTCTTCTCATCATTCTCATGGCAGGAGGGATTTTATCGGAAGTAGTGGTGAGGTCGGCAACACACTTGTGCTTTGGAAGAGGCTACGAGAATCCACTCCAATGCCAACCCTTCATCATCATGCTTGATCTCCAATATCGGGATATCTCCAGTACTGGTTCCTTCTACCGTGACACTGTCTCCATAAATGGTGGTGATAGTACCATCATTTGAATGAAATTTGACGCACTGGTGCAAAGTAGAGGCTATCCCATTTATCTGGTGGATCCAAGGCCGTCCCAGCAGAGCAGTAAATGAAATCGGAATATCAATCACTTGAAAATCAACGTCCATGACCTTTTTTCCGAACCACAACTTGAGAGTAGCAATCCCCAAAACCGATCGTGCAAAGGGAGTCATAGGCCTTAATAGTTTGACTAGAAGGCTTCAAATCTGTTGGTTTCAAGTCCAATAAGTCCATCATCTGCCGGCAAGACATTCATCTGCACCCTCCATCGACTAATACCCGTGGCAATCGACGCTCTTCTAACTCGGACTGTGATGTAAAGAGGTTCGTTATGACTAGCCCCATACTTTGGCAGTCCAAGTCGGTGAAGGTAATGATGTTTCCGTAATGGATACTTCCAATCATTTGGACGACCTCATCCGGGGTGACATCTATGGGCACCATGGTCTTGGCCAAACTTTCTTCTAGCTTCAACTTATGAGGGTACGAAGAGGTTAACAGGGACCACATTGAGATATTGGCCTCAAAGGTACATTTCAACCGAGTCAACACTCGGATCCTCTTTGTCGTAGTCCTGGTTTTTCTCGCTTCCGGCTTATAAGGCCTCTTATTTGTCTTCGGCTGCGAGACGGCATTCCTTTTGTCACCCTTAGGCCGCTCAATACTCATCCGTCTGCATCGAGTCATCACATAGACATTAGATTTTTCCGGTCATTATTCCTACCGGAGGATTACTCGTTAGCTCTTTCAAAGTCGAGGCGGGCTCTTTGCCGGCGTATGGCCAATTTCGCCGATTAACTGATTAACGGCGCTTACCGGGAGGCATAGGCCGCTTCTCGAATCCGATCCCAAGTTAATGGCTTTCTCGCCTTCTCGTGGTTCGACTCTCTAATTGGCTTAGCAATTGGCCGGTTTCAGCCTTCACCTTCTCTCGTTTAGAGCCTTCACAGCCTCATTCAAACTTTTCAAAGTCGCATGCAACAGAGTTATCACTTTCGGGTTTGGAGCCCGGCGAATGGCTTTCTCATCCGGACCTAACAATTTTTCAACAGAGTGGGATCACATTCCTCATCACCTGTCAAGCATGTCCCTTCTTTCTCTAGGGGTCGCCTTTCCGACGGCATCTTTGACGTTGGCCAAACACTTTCTCGAAGTGGGAAATTCCATCATCAATAAGGATTTCGCGGGGTCAAACCTCATGGCGAGGTTCCTCGTTCTTTACCGTCGGGAAGGTTTTCGGGCTTTTTGGCTTCTGGGCTAACCACTCCTCTACTGTTCCTTCCGCACTTCGACCGTGTCTTCATCAAGATCACTACAAGAATCCTCGTGGGAACTTTCGTCTTGACTTTGATGACCAATGAGGGCAAAAGCGTGTCGGGATACTTGACGCCATATAAGAGGTATCTTGGACTCCTCCTCCGACTTGGAAATTACCAAGAAAACATCGTTGTCATCATAGGACATAAAGGGACTCGGGTCGCCAAGAATTAAGACCCTTTCCAGGGCATCCATACACTCTTCTTCGCACTGTGCTTCAGGAGTGACTATTAACACCGTAATGCAGTCTACTCTTCCCGATGAGGGTTTGGCTTCAGCGACGCTTACGTGTTCCAGATCGGCGGGTGGAGCCCACTTCCCTCTTTCAGCTAAAGCTTCGATCAAGTTCCTCCATTCACCGACCAAGTCTTTGTAAGGAGTATTGAACTCTAGGATGTAGGATTCATATGCTGCCTCATCTGAGCTAGCATCCTTTTCCTTTCCCAAGTCTTCACACAGACTGCAGATACACTTAGAAGTGATTCCATCCCCTATTCCAAGTTTGTGGTTTTCTACCTCATCTTTCCCTTCGGGTTTCACTTCCGCTGACTCCAAGTCCATTCCTTCTACTGAACTGTCATCATCACTGTAAATCCATCCATTCCTATTCTCATTTCCGACTGATTCTTCGCTACCACTGTCTGGGAGATAGGCAAATTCACAGGCGTTGACGAAATTAGAGAGGTCAGCCGGTACCGAGATTCCAGTGGTAAGGAGGTTTGGATTAGGCTGAAAGGAGGGAAAGAGTCCCATGGGGGAATGCAAAGGCTTCGAGGGTGTCGGGACCCTGACGGCTTGGGATATTGGGGAAGACTGAAAAGGGACAGTCTTTGGCAATGGATTATATGAGGATGGGGGAGGGCATTGGCTATAGGCTGGTTCTTCTTCCCTAGTCATCCTAAACCAGTACTGTTCTCTGTCGAATCGGACATTCTGACTCTCTCGGATCGACCAAACCGAGGATTCTGCAACCGTTCCGAGAATTCCGCGCTAACAAGTCGCCGACCCTGTTCTCACCCACTTCTTTCTCACTGCGGGAAAGGGATAGGAAAGGTTTAGACTCGGGTAGGTGTTTAGGCCGAAGGCTCGTGCAATATGCAAATTAGAATCTTCCTTTACTTAAAACAGTTGTCTTTTATTAATATCTATTTGGTTGGAAAAGGAATTTGCCCTTCTTTTTCGCAACTACTCTAGATCTCGGATCGGTGGGTTCCGTCACTACGTCTATAAGCCCCTCATATTCCACTGTATTTCGACCTCCCAGGTGGTGGACACTCGGGCGAGGGTCCTATAGGGCACGCGGATCCCACCGACCGAGAGTAAAGAACGCTCCTAACGGGTCTAGCGGGTCATAGGAACTTTCAACGCACGAGCGATGCAAATTATGGTCAAGGCATTACCGGGAAAGTCTCGTCTTTCTGCCTTAACGAAATTTTGGCAGAGTCACTACTAGAAACAGTGTGTTTACCGACGGACATTTACCGACGGACCTTGTCCGTCGGTAATACCGACGGAAAAAAACCAGTTACCGACGGAAATTAATTTCATTTTACCGGGAATTATTTTTTTTAAAAATTTCGTGTAGTCCGTCGGTAATTTAAAAAAGTCCGTCGGTAATTCATTGGTATTGCCGACGGACATCGATCGTCGGTATTACCGACGGACATATCCGCGCAAAACACGCCCTATATATAATGTAACAGATCCCATTTCTTCATTTTACGTCGCCCTCTCCTGTCTCTCTCCAGTTCGCGATTGGAAACCTATCGCCTCCGCCGTTGCCGTCGCCGTCTACGGTAAGTTTCTTCTCAATCGCTTAATTCCTCTCTCACTCGATTTCTCCCTCTCACTCTCTCTCTCTCTCATCAGTAATTCACGAACAAACGCCGTCTCCGCCGTGGAAGCCGTTCGCCGTTGCCGTCTCCGTCGCCGGCCGGTAAGCTCTCTTTCTCTCTTTCAATCCCTTTCTCTCTCTCACTCGATTTCTCTCTCTCACTCGCTTTCTCTCTCTCTCTCTCTCGCAGTCGCCCTAGCTCTGCGTTGCCGCCAGCCCGCCTTCGCCGTCGTTGTCTCCTACGCCGGTAAGCTCTCTTTCTCTCTCTCAAGTATTGATTACGAAAGTATGCCTTTTTTGACTGTTGATTTTTCATTTGATTTTCTGTTTTCATAGCTCATGTGTTGTGATTTTGGATTTAGGTCTCTTTGAGTTTTGTTCATGGCTGAGTTCTTGTGATTTTGGTATTGGTATATTTTGTGAATTTTAGGCTGCCTTGCGTTTTGTTCGATTAGGGTTTCTGATGCTCTTTTTTTTTAAAAAAAAATAAAAAAATTCAAATAATATTCTCTTATATAATGTAGAGTTGATTAGCAAATCACATTCTTTTTTATAGAAACATATGGCATATTGTTATTATGTTGTCTGGGTCGGACGCATCCCGGGCATCTACACAAGCTGGGATGCATGTAAAGCACAAGTAAATGGTTTCTCCAATTCTGTGTACAAGGGATTTCATTCTCTTGAAAGCAGAGATTGGAAACTTACATTACAGGGAAATGTGGAAGATGTTTCTTCTTTGATGAAAAATCTGAATGTTAAGTTCTAGTTTTTCTAATGTAACTGCTATATTTAAATCTGTAAGCATACTGAATCGTATCTTTTTGTTGGTCATGACATTTGAAGTACTATCATAATGTGTGACCTCTGTGCTTGGATTTTGTTATGTTTGCAAGGTTTTCTTTGATCTCTTATAGAATGGGTTACTGTTGTGCAGTGTGTGTTTTGGTGTGTGTAGAAGGTGTTCCTGATGTGTGCTGTGTGTGTGAGTATGTTGTGCATGTGTGTGTGTTACTGTTGTGCCGTGTGTGTTGTGTGTGTGGGTGTTCTGCAGGGTGTGTTTGGTGTGTGCTGTGAGTGTGTGTGTTCTGCGTGTGAGTGTGAGTGTGTGCAGCCGTGTGTAGATTATTGGTTTATGTAAGAGTTTGGTAGGCTTGGATTGAATAATTAACTGTCTATGTAGGTTTAATTATGTAGTCTTTTTCTATGTGCTAGTTGTTTCATTTGCATTTTTAGGTGTCAAAAGGTTTGAATATGGTCTAGATTGTTGGTTTATGTAAGAGTTTGGTAGGCTTGGATATTCATATTGGGACGGTGAGGGGGTGAATGTCTAAAAAATGAAATAAAAAATAAATAAAATAAATATAAAAAATAAATAAATAAATAAAAAAGAAAATAAATAATAATAAAATAATAATAAATAATAATAATAATAATAATAATAATAATAATAAATATAATAATAATAATAATAAATATAATAATAATAATAATAAATATAATAATAATAATAAAAAATAAAAATAAAAAATAAAAAAAACAAAATAAATAAAAAAATAAAATAAATAATATAATAATAATAATAATAATAAATAATAATAATAATAATAATAAATAATAATAATAATAATAATAAATAATAATAATAATAATAATAATAATAAATATGGTCTAGATTGTTGGTTTATGTAAGAGTTTGGTAGGCTTGGATATTCATATTGGGACGGTGAGGGGGTGAATGTCTAAAATAATGAAATAAAAAATAAATAAAATAAATATAAAAAAAATAAAATAAATAAATAATAATAAAATAATAATAATAATAAATAATAATAATAATAATAATAATAATAATAATAATAATAATAATAATAATAATAAATATAATAATAATAATAATAAATATAATAATAATAATAATAAATATAATAATAATAATAAAAAATAAAAATAAAAAAAAACAAAAAACAAAAAATAAAAAAATAAAATAAATAATATAATAATAATAATAATAATAAATAATAATAATAATAATAATAATAAATAATAATAATAATAATAATAATAATAATAATAAATATAATAATAAAAAATAAAAAATAAAATAAAAAATAAAAATAAAAAATAAAAAAACAAAATAAATAAAAAAATAAAATAAATTATAATAAAATAATAATAATAATAATAATAATAATAAATAATAATAATAATAATAATAATAATAAATATACATATATGTATATATATAAATAAGATGAGAGCCTTTCTCACACACATCTATCAAAATCCGTCTATCTTTGATCAAGAAAGATGGAGCAAATAAGTTCTTGTCAGTTTGAGCAAAAGATTTTACATTTTAATAAGAGTTTTTCCAGGTTGATCCTCTTCTCTCTAAGAATAAACATCACGGCCTTGTTCTTGTACGTAATGTTTTCTCTTCTTTAGTGGTATACGGTCACAAGTAAAAACAAGGTAACATATTAACACCAGTGAAGAGAAAACAGAACTTTCCTCCAATTTTTCATCTTCACCTTCCATTTACTCAAGATCTGATTGAGAAATCTTCCTCATGAGGTTGAAAATTTGGCGGTGTTGCTCTCAAAGAATTGAGGGCAACACCGCCAGCTTTCAACCTCATGAGGAAGATTTCGTAATCAGGGATCTTGGGTAAATGGAAGGTGGAGATTGAAAAATTGGAGGGAAGCTCTGTTTTCTCTTCACTGGTGTTAATACTGTTACCTTGTTTTTACTTGTGACCGTATACCACCAGTGAAGAGTAAAACAGGCACTGACAAGAACATGACTGTGATGTTTGAGATCCTTAGAGAGGAGGATAGTGAAACCGAAAAACCTATATTAAATGTAAAATCCTTTGCTCAAACCGACAAGAACTTATTTGCTCGTCTTTCTTGGTCTAAGCTGAGATAGGGTTTTGATTGTTGTGGATGATAACGACTCTCATCTTTTTTATTGATCAAAATTATGCATGTTATGGTAATGAATAAAAATAAAAATTATGCACGATTATATGATTTGTAAATATCATTATTGTCTATTAAAATTGCTTGATTTTCGATTATAAAGCAAGTAGACAAAGTGATATTTGCAATTCATACGTGTATTTCAAATTTGGGATAGAAGCCGACCCCAATTCTAAACCTAATGGACATGAATTGTCCTTTCACCCTAGAGAATGATATACTTAACAACAAAGAATTAAATATTAATATTTAAAATTATTCACATCCTAAATGAAGTGTCTTTTTATTTGTATATATATTGATATATTGTTTTTATTTGTATATATAATATACTAGTTTAGATATGTCGGGTCGAGGTGGCAATCGTTCAAAGAGAGGCAAGGTTGTGGGTTTTGTCCATCGTCTTGTTTCTCCAAGGGCTGGAGGGAGGGGCTCTACGTCTGGTTCAGGACGTAGTGATGAGGATTTGAGCAGTCAAGGTAATGTAAGCTCTTGCAATCCAGTGAGTGAACCATCCGGACGGGTTAACTTGGACGCAATTATTAATGAGGATGGAAAAATGGAAATATCTATCTCTCCCAGTGGCCAGTAAGTATTATTTAATTGTAATGTTTACATTTTATTATTGTCTTTTTATTTGTATATATATTGATATATTGTTTTTCAATTAATATCTTATAGGTTTATACATGGTGGTTGTCGAGATCCCGCTAGATGGTTTGGGGATTTATTCAGCGGGTATAATTTTGAGGGATTTTATCCCACCCCCAAGTCGATATCAAAAGAGGTGTACGCTATCTGGTATAGCCAGTTTCGGGTAAAATTACTTAATTCTCTTTCCTTTGTAAAGTTTGTAGACTATTCCCTTGTTTATTTAACTACTTTTACTATTTTTGTAGCACGTATATTCATGCCCTGGGTTTACCGACTTGCAAATCGAGACGGTTTTTAAGAAATTGGTTGCTAAGCGGTACGCTGGAAAAGTGTACGACATGAGAGCAAAGTGGCTAATTGATGGTTTGCCTCCAGCTAATTTCCCCGCTACTGCGTGGGAGCAAAGGGAAGCCTATTGGAGCAAAGTGAGAAATTTCAAAAAGTTCAGAAATTGCAAAGAAGAATAGGAACACACAAGAGGGGCGGGGAGTGTGCACACCGGAGGATCAATTAACTTCGGCGAGACTTGGTCCGTAATGGTAAACTTACTTCATTTATTATCCGTTTGTAAATTAAGCAATACTTTATTTGATTCATATATTGTTATTACTTTATTTGATTCATATATTGTTATTATTTGATAAGCAATATCTTAAAGTTTTAATTATTTTATATGTTAAGATTAAGAAACACGGAAATGATGAGGCTGATGCTGCTGCTGTATTTATGGCTACACATACTACGGAGGCTGCTGATGGCTCAGGGCCACAATGGGTCAATCCTTATTACTGCACCCTTTTTGTAAGTGTTAATAGTATTTTCTATTAGTAAATTATATATTTTCTATTAGTAAATAATAAATTATTTAGTTAAAGAAATATTATTTTCTACCATAGTGTATAATGTATTTTTTTTTTTTTCAGGAAGAGTATGATAGGCGGACTCGTGAGGAGGCTATTGAAGAAGGAAGTTTGGCTCCTGAGAGCACCGAGCGGCCCGCCTTTCGTGAAAAGCTTTGGGCGGCCATTGTCCTCGACGGCAAGCAACCGAAGGGAGATCGCTTGCCTGGATTCGGAGGACATGGTGCGGGGTATTTTAACATGCCATTCCGCAGCCCTACTACTTCATACTTTTCATCTTCTTCCTCCATGGCGATCATCATGTGGATCAAGAAGCGTTTGATGAACGGGTGAACAGAGAGGTTGAGAAGCGAGTGGAGCAGATCCAGAGCCAGGTGGAGGCCCGGGTGGAGGCCCGAGTGCAGACTCCGCATGCGGACCCAGTGGAGGCCTGTGGCTAGTATATTGGCTCAACAAATTGACCAAATAGCGTGCAACAATACTTGGCTACCATGAATTTGCAGCCACAGCCACAGCCACAGCCACAGCCACAGCCACGTAATAGCGGTAACGCTTCTGATGAGTCAGTCGATCAATACCTTAGGGGAAGTGGCGGTGGTAGTAGCGATGGTAGCGGTAGCGGTGGCCGTGGTCGGGGTCCTGGTCGGGTCGTGGTTGATTGACATTCATTTTATTTGGCTGGCATGTAATGTAAACAAATATATTTTGTTTCCCTTTCCATTTCCCTTCCCTTTTCCCCAAGCGAAACAATTTCCCTTTCCCCTTTCCCTTTCCCTTTTTCCTTTTCCCCTTTCCCTTTCCTCTTTTCCCCCTTCCCCTTTCCCCTTTTCCCCTTTCGCTTTAGGTTGCTTGATACGCTTTGAGTTTATTTGATGTTTATTTGATGTTTGTATGTTGTTTGCGTTTATTTTATTTTGGGATTTGTTTAAACAGGTTTGACAGGTTTACAGGTGGATTAATAATAAAATAGAATTTTTTTTTTAAAATCTGGCCAGATTACCGACGGATATTTCCGTCGGTAGCATAATTAAAAAAAAATAATAATTCTAATTTCTGACGGAAATATCCGTCGGAAAATAATAAAAAAATTAAATAATAAATCCCATTACCGACGGATATATCCGTCGGATTCGATTTAGATTTCCGACGGACATATCCGACGGTAAATTTTATTTTTACCGACGGTTATAACCGTCGGTAATGGGTTTTATTTATTTATTTTTTTTGATATTTATCGACGGATATTTCCATCGGTAAACTCCGGCAATCTCTCCGGTTAACCGGCCGGCATCACTCATTTCCGACGGACAATTTCCGGCGGAATTTTATATTTTCCGGCGGAAAATCCGCCGGAAATACCGGCGAATTTGGTCCGTCGGTATTACCAACCAATTATTTCCGACGGAAACCGACGGACTCATTCCGTCGGTAATAACCATTTACCGACGGATAAGTGGATTTACCGACGAAAATTTCCGTCGGTAAAAGGCCTGTTTCTAGTAGTGAGTTTCGCTTGAGCGAATGACATTTTGACTTTCGGTAATGTCCGAGAAGATAATAGGCATGTGTCGGGCGGTAAAAGTCGGATGACACAGTGTCACATTGAACTTCGTTGCATACGCAGTGCGTGAGTCAGAATCGAAGTCAATGGCGGGTCAAGATCTTGCCAATTTTTCCTTGTCGGAATTTTGACAGAGCTTCGCTTGAGCGAAAGATCTTTTGAATTTTTTGGCAAAGACTCGGTCTCGACTCTTACGCATTCCGTGCAGGTCAAGGTCAAAGTCAATGTCGGAGTCAAGGTTCTGCCAATTTTTCCTTGTCGAAATTTTGGCAGGGTTTCGCTTGAGCGAGAGACCTTGACTTCCGTTATGAACTAAGACTTGACCTTTACGAGGGTATGCAACTGGGCTATATGACATGGACTAGACCAAAAACCAACCAAAAGTCACGGTTTTTTGAAACGTGTGACACGGACTGTGCATTGGTCGACACTGGCTGCCATGGGGAGGTTGGAATGATTCCGTGCGCGCCCGGGAGCATCGTAAGGCTGTCCGTGCGATCGGCACTGAACCACCCCGGGTTTGAAGGACGTGCGTGCAAAGTGTACAGGATATATCAGGTGCGAGTAGTGTGCGGTCTCCTAAAAATGTTCCTTTTTGAGTTAAAACAGAGATTTTCATAAATGTGTTTTAAAGGAATGATTTTCGGGACGGGGAAAATGCAGCAGTTAAGCACGTAAATTTTCTGGGAGCCCCAGTCAGTCATGGAGCTGAGTAGCCCCAAGCTGCTAGGACTGCCAGATTAACCTCAATTTTTCCTGATGGAATTGCCACTGAGGTCGCCCGGTCAGAATCCAGGGAGGATTAAGCCGTACGACTGCATGGATCAATTTTTCAGGTTCCACTCCTTTGCATTTTCAGATTATTTCCTGTTCAAAGTATGCACGAAATCTAAGATGCAAATGATGCAATGCAAGGCAAAAAAAGCAAGCACGATTAATGAAATCAGCGACGGGAGTCTAACCCGCTCAAAGGGAAAAGCTTTCTTTTATTTTTTTCAAAATTTTTTTTTTCGAAAAGGGATACTGGTACGTGGGATTGTTAAACCACCGATTATCCCAAGCCCCGGGTTAGGGAGCGATACAGGAAGGTTAAGTGGTTTCCACCTATATACCTAGTATCGATTTTTGTTTTGAAAATAAAAGCTTTTCTCCTTTGGGATGTCCCCAGCGGAGTCGCCAAACTGTGAATGTGTGCCCCAATTTTTGTGTATTGGAAATTCACGCGAGTTTGAAGACATCCGGTTTAATTTGAAAAACGGAGTCGCCACGCCATTTTGATTACCTCAAAACTTTGAAAAAAAGGTTTTATGGGTTCGGAGGTTAAGTTACCCCTTGGGAAGAACGGATCGTCGTTCACCCAAGGTGCCTTGCCGGAGCAAGTCTCCCAAGATTTCATTAATTGTGCTTGCTTGCGTGCTTTCTTGTGTGCATGTGTTTGAAAATAAGGGGGGGAATGTCCCAAGTTGTCTTGCGGACGTACAAACCATTTATTGGTTGTCGCTCGGGATTCCTTGGAATTTTATGTATTCGAGATTATGATCCCGTCCTCATCTTGGACTTGTGATCATTGCATTTTTAACCTCGGGACTTTGCATGATCGAGAGAATGACTCCCTTTTATAGTCACAAAATGAGGTTCTTTAGGAAGGAATGTCCTTAGCCCATCAATCCTACACTTTAAGACGATCGAGCTCATATAGATGCTTCATACTCGTCTTAAGTGATAATCAGAGATATAGGGTTCAAGGTTGTCCATTTCTAAAGAAATTATGAAACCTTTTATGGAAGAAACGATGTAAAGATAGGATCCTTTACACTGGTCCGTTCCAAGGTTGCTAATGGGGACATGGGGAATGCATGTAAAAATGACATTTTTATTGAAAAGATGACATTTTTGGGTTGCAAAGGATGCATTTGATTTAAAGAAATGATCTTTATTTGCAAAGGATGCATTTGATTTAAAGAAGTGATCTTTATTTGCAAAGGATGCATGAAGACATGATTTTTATGCAAAGGATGCATTTTTATGAAGAAATTGGGATTTAAATATGCAAAGGATGCATGAAGATTGCATTTTTAAGAAGCAAGGGATGCTAATTTAGGATAAAGATATGATCTTTAATGCAAAGGATGCTTGAAAAAGGATTTCATATGCAAAGGATGCATTTTTATCATAAAAATTGGATTTTTATATGCAAAGGATGCATGAAGGTGGCATTTTTATGTAAATATAGGGTTTTTAGGTGCAAAGGATGCACCTTTGATTCAAAAGATTACATCTTTAATGGCAAGGGATGCCTAATGCATGCAAAAGGGGGAAAGGGGGTATAAAGATATGATCTTTAACTATGAATGCCAAGTCCCAAGCAAAGATAATAACAAATATATGAAATGCAATGAGCAATTAAATCATATAGAGAAATTAGGATGCAAGTTTAGGGAATGAGAGGTTACCAATGGTGGCCTCTTCTTCTTTGGGTGGAGCTAGGTGGAAGGACCAACTTCTAGATCTTCAAGGAGGAGGGAGGAGGCTTCTTGGCACCCTTTTGGCTTCCTAACTTCGCAGCATTTGCTTGAGTATAGTGTATTGTGTAGTGGTTGATGATATTGTGTATGTAAAATGGGTAGAGGAGGGCTCTATTTATAGGCTTCCTGAAAATAGC
Organism: Adenophora triphylla var. japonica; assembly: GCA_022495995.1. Lineage (NCBI taxonomy): Eukaryota > Viridiplantae > Streptophyta > Magnoliopsida > Asterales > Campanulaceae > Adenophora > Adenophora triphylla. The sequence continues at coordinate 87,249 of JAFEMH010006828.1, read as the reverse complement.
TAATGAGGCCGTGCGGCTAGAGGTCCTTGGCTAATGCAGCCGTGCGGCATTATCCCTTGTGACTCAGCATGTTTCTAGAATCATGCAATGTGGAAAATTCTAGAACATTTCCTAATTAAGAAAAACGTGTTTCTTAATTAGGAAGCTTCCCCTTCAGCCCTTAATTGTTTTGGAACAGTTCCGGAATATTTCCGGAACACTAGGAAGGTCCGGGGAATTATCGGGAAACTTACCGAAATTGTCGGAAAATTTAACCGGAAGGCATGAGCCAGATTTGGGTACTTACAAAAGCCCCTAGCACAAGCAAAGCATGATGGTCATGTGAGGTCCATGGGTATAAGATACATAGATGGAGCCTAGTGCAAGTGGGAGATTGTTGGTGTAATGCCTTAGGCTATAGTTATGTTTAACTTGAACCGTTATGTATCATCTTTATCATTTATTATAGAGCATGTTTATTTTGTTCATTATATGTTTACATGTTTATTATATTGAACTGCGTTCCTAGTTGTTGTGAACAACTAGTATAAGTTGGTAATGGATAATCATGGAGATGAGTATATGCATGGAGATGCACATTACACTTATGGATACTTGCTAGAGAACAAGTATTGGACATGACCTACTTATGAGATTTATGACATGGTCTGTTGTCATGATTAAATCTCATGATAGTCGTGTCATTGAATCCTTTGAACCAGAGATTATCATCGTCTTTCACATGATGAACATTGTATTTGATATAGTCTAACACTATCTTTAATCGGATAGCAATAAGGGCTATGTTGGCACGATTGGATTCATGTAGGGAAGAATAATAAGTCAAGATGGGATTTGTCCCTCTCGTTGAGAGAGATGTTTGCTTTGGCCCCTCGATGAATAGTATTGATGAAATGCGTGGCCACACTCAAATGATTTGATAGAGATCAAATGCATTTAGATTATCAACATATTCGAAATCGAGAAAGCATTGAACGGTATGAGTTGACATGGACCATGACTCATGTTCAATTTGACATCGTGGACAAAGGGATTGTGACATTTGATTATCAAGAAATCAAGCTTTGATGTTATATTTAATTGGGTGGACATAATGATTTGCTAGAAGTCACTTATGTCTTGTGAGGTTGATGTTTCAACTCACTACCAACATAAAATATAATTCCTAAAGGGTCACACACAAAAGAACGGATTGAAAATGGCTAAAAGGGTGAAATCTGAGCTGAAGGGACGACTCGTCCCAGTCTGGCTCAAGTTGTGCCTTGTGAAGGGACGACTGTATCAGAGAGCGATCATAAAGGGACGACTCGTGCCCTAAGGGACAAGTTGTGCTTACGACTCGTGCCCTCAGGCACGACTCGTGTCCATTGATCTGTAAAACTGATTTTCTGGCTCGGTTAGTGGCGCGACAGACTTTGTCATTGGGCACGACTCGTGCTCTTGAGCACGACTCGTGCCATCGGCCAAAATCTGTCCGTACACGTTTTCCTTTGCTGAATTGGTTTTGATTTTGACAAGGATTATTTCCCTAATAGTTAGGGATTTATATTTGATATAAATACAATCCTTTGGTCAGCCAAAAACACATGTTATTTTAGGGTTTATTAAACACTAAAATAGAGATCTAGATTAAGAATCAAAGATCAAAAACACTATTAGCCATTGATTATTGAAAATCGTTTCAATAATCGAAGATCATCTAGCAATCAAACAAGAAGCGTTCTTGGTCCGTTCGCGTGTGGATTACCGATAGAGGGTGATTAAGTTATCACCAAAAGCTTGAAGACTTCAATCGTTAATTCATCACAAAGGAGAAGATCAAAACCTTCATCAACGTTTTTGAGATTTGTTTTTTGAGAATTTGCTTTTGAAGATTCGTTTGAACAAACAAATCGCATTCAAGGTATGTAAAATCTATCTCATATATTTTTTCTAATCTCTTCATGCTAGATGGATCATAGGGCTAGGATTTTGTTGTTTTTCAAAGTTCTTCCGCTGCGTTTGTAACCCCAAAATCCAACACCCTTGTCGAAAAAATCTTTTATATCACTTTTGGATTCCACATTATGTACATTTAATTTAACGTTTATGCATTTTTGATGATATCATGATCAGGGATGGCCCAAGGGGGAGAGCAGGTGGGGCATCAACCCAAGGCCCAAGATTGAGGCCCTAAAATTTTCAACCTATATACTCCCTCTGTTCCATAAAACATTACCCCTTTTACTATTTTGGGCGTTCCACTTTAAAGTCCCATTTTTCTAAAAAGGAAAAAAAAATTACTATTCTCTCCACTCATTCTCTCTCCTCCCACTTACAACACTTTTCAAATTTACTATTCTCTCCACTCATTCTCTCTCCTCCCACTCACAACACATACTTTAATAACATTATTTCTTATTTTCCGTTCTCAATAGTAAAGGGGTAAAGTTCTCCGGGACGGAGGGAGTATACAGTATATATTATATTCTCTTCGTCCCGCTTCAAGGTTCCTATTTTTCTTTTTGGTCCGTTCCATTTCAAGGTTCCTTTTCATAAATGGCAAATTTTAAATATATTTATACCCTTATGATTTAATATATTTACAAAAAACCATTCATTATACCCTTATAAAGTTAACATATTTACAAAAAAACCAATCATTAACTTACTATTTCTCCCACTCATTCTCTCTCCTATTAAATATTTTTAACTTTTATATTCTCTCTCCTCTAATCTTCTACCCACTTTAAAAAAAAAAATCAATCATTAACTACTATTCTATACCCCATATTTAACTTTTACATTCTCTCTCCTCTAATTTTCTACCACTTTCAAAAATAATTCTTAAAAAGCGTGAAATCCACACCAAAAAACCTTGGTATGGAACGGAGGGAATACTAAATTATTTCAAAGCCAAGCAACCCACAAATATAAATGGATGTAGAGCCTAAGTTTACACAGTAATACGTCTTTGTAATAGCAAATAACAATTTGATAAAAATAATTATGATTATGATGCAAAAACGCCATCATCCGAATCCGAGAAGTCGTTAGAGTTAATTATTTTCTTATTATAATTGTGAATATGAAATTACTTCATTAAAAGGTTTAAAAAGTGACATTTGAATACATTTTTGTTTTTTTTAATTAAGAGGGGTTGAAGACAATGGAACTAGAAGAATTAAAAGAATATTGCATAAAGTCCACATTTTCTTTTTCACACAATAGTAAGTACGGCTTGGCAATTTTACCCAACCACTCATTAATTCGTCCAACTCAACTCATTAATTACCCAACCCAACTCAATTAATTTATTAGGTTGTAACTGAAAGAATATGGTCCTTGCCCTTTTCTCATTCCCAGTCCAACGTATATATACAATATACAACCCTAATCCCTTAATCATAGGGATTCACTAGTATCCTACCATAACAATAATATATTTACTTACTTTACATACCTACCAAACAGATATACATAAATATACACAAATATATTATTCTATATTCTATCAGTCCCCCTCAATCGAAGCGGGAGGAGGCCGTATGCTGAGACTGTCCCGAAAATCATCAAAAAGTACGCGCGGAAGCCCTTTGGTGAATATATCAGCTAACTGATAATGGGACGGAACATGTAGGACCCGAACTTCTCCCTTTGCAACCTTTTCACGAACGAATAAAATATCCAACTCTATATGCTTCGTACGTTGGTGCTGAACTGGGTTACCAGACAAGTAGATAGCACTGATGTTATCACAATACACCAGAGTAGCTTTAGAAAGTGGGACATGAAGCTCAAGTAATAGGTTCCGAATCCAACAGGATTCAGCGACGGCATTCGCGACACCACGATATTCTGCCTCAGCACTTGACCGAGATAGAGTGGGTTGTCGCTTCGATGACCAAGAAATCAAATTAGACCCCAAAAATAAACAATAACCAGAAGTGGACCGAGGGGTGTCTGGACATCCACCCCAATCCGCATCAGTGTAAGCTGTGAGAGAGATACAAGAGGATCTCGAGAGATGCAAACCGAGATTAAGGGTGCCTCGAATGTACCGCATAATGCGTTTTAGAGCAGCCATATGCTCCTGTTGGGGTCATGCATATGAAGGCAGATTTGCTGAACTGCATAACTGATGTCCGGCCTGGTAAAAGTTAGATACTGCAAAGCCCCAGCTAAACTCCGATAGAATGTGGGATCCTCAAATGGTAACCCGGCCGAGCTTCCAAGCTTGGCATTAGTATCGACCGGAGTCAAAGAGGGTTTGCACGAAGACATTCCTGCACGTTGGAGAATCTCTTCGGCATACTTGCGCTGACACAAGAAAAGTCCCCGGCCACATGTGTCACAAAGAATACCCGAAAAATAATTCAATGGTCCGAGATCTTTCATTGCAAACTCAGAAGCCAGAGTTGCCATAATAGACGTTCGAAGAGTATCAGACGATGCAGTAAGAATTATGTCATCGACATATAGTAATAAATAAGCCCGATCTCGACCCTTAGAATATACGAACAGGGGGTGATCTGAACGACTGTGGGTGAAACCCATAGTTTCCACAAAATCAGCAAATCTCTTGTACCATGCCTTCGGAGCCTGTTTTAGGCCATACAGAGATTTCTGTAATAAGCAGACATAGTCCGGATGCTCCGGATCCCTGAAACCCATAGGCTGGTACATGTAAACCGTCTCCTGTAGTGCACCATGTAGAAATGCATTTTTAACGTCCAACTGATGTATGGACCAAGAATTGGAAAGTGCCAAGCTGAGAACAGTACGAATTGTCGCTGGTTTCACAACCGGACTAAATGTCTCGTAACGAGTCCACTCCCACTTGCCGCGACACTCGCCATCACCTACAAGACGAGCCTTATACCTTGCAAAAGAGCCGTCAGCATTCTTTTTATGAGAAAAGATCCACATGCAACGTATAATATTCACATTAGAGGGACGGGGCACCAGTACCCACGTCTTATTTTTAATTAGAGCATCAAATTCATCAACCATCGCTGACATCCAATTAGGGTCGGACAACGCAAGTTTAGGAATAGATGGCAGAGGAGAAAGGGAAGCCGAGGAAAGAAGGTTAAATTGGGGTTTTGGTTTTGTGATCCCACTCATGCTCCGTGTAGTCATGGAACGAGGATGCGGGATTGAGGTTGAACTGGGTAGCGGGTCAGCTGGAGGGGTAGGCTGAGTGAAAAGCTGTTCAGAAGGTGGGTTAGCAACAGAAGAAGTAGGTGGGCTAGTAACAGAATGAGGCGCAGAAGCAGTTGGGGCTGCCTGTGCGGGAGGGAGTATTTCCTGGGCCAGTGGGGCTGCAGGAGATGGTATTGGCCGAGAAGGCTGAACCGGCCAGCCATGAACCAAGGGATTAAATTCTTTGGTCCAAAAATGAATAATCACGATTTTCAGTAGGGAGATTGCGACTTGACGAAAAGGGAAACACTTTTTCATCAAACACCACGTGTCGAGAAATGATAATTTTGTGAGTATTGAGATCATAGCATTTAAAACCTCTATGATTTTGTGGGTACCCAAGAAAGACACAAGGATTCGAACGATTATGGAGCTTGTGGATAGTAGTAGCCGGAATTAATGGGAAACACAAACAACCAAAAACCCGAAGATGAGTATATGTGGGATTTCGACCATAGAGAATTCGAGTGGGGGAAAAGTTGCTAAGACCTTTAATGGGAATTATGTTCAAAAGTTACGTAGCCATTGCCAACGCATGATGCCAAAATGAGGATGGCATGGAAGAATGAGCAAGAAGGGTGCGAACAAGATTATTTATAGTGCGAATTTTTCGCTCAGCTTTCCCATTTTGAGACGAGGTGTGAGGACACGATAATCGAAAACTCATACCCTTTGACCGAAAAAAGGACTTGAATTGATTATTGTCAAACTCCCGCTATTGTCACATTGAAATGTTTTATTACCCGTTCAAACTGAGTAGAAATGTAGGTACTGAAGGAGAAAAAAATTTCTGGAACTTGAGACTTATTTCCTACGGGAAAAGTCCACAAAAAATTGCTATAATCATCCAAACACAACAGGTAGTATTTGTGACCCGATGAGCTCAAAACAGGTGAAGTCCACAAGTCACTATGCACAATATCAAAGGGTAAAACAGTAGGAGAAGTGGACGGAAAGAAAGGTAACTTAGCATGTTTACCAAAAACACAAGACACACAAATACCATCCAAATTTGGATCCAGACAAGGAATTAAATTTTTATTGCATAGGGAGCGAAAAACAGGAGCTCCCGGATGACCTAACCTATTGTGCCATAAACGAGGACAAAAAGCAGAAAAAGTTGATGTAGGAGCAGAGACAGGACTGGAGTTGGTGGTGATAGGATAGAGATCCCCGGTACTATCACATCTCATTAAACGAGCCCCCGTTCGAATATCCTTCACAGAAAACCCACAAGAGTCAAATTCAATACTCACATTATTATCAGTTGTAAAACGACGAACGGAAATCAAATTTTTAACAAGTTTGGGAGCATGAAGAACATTTGATAATTTTAACGGGGGAAAAGGGGAAGAGAGAGTACGTTGTCCACACCCAACAATAGGAATAGTATTACCATCTCTCGATGGGTTATTGATTTATTGCTACTGCTCAAATTAAAATAAGACGAGAGCGAACCTGATGATCCTGTCATATGTGAAGTGGCGCCCGTATCCATGTTAAGGTTCTCATCTGGAACATTGAGGGACATCGTATGCATTGCCGTCTCGATGTCAGTCGGTACATAAGGAGAAGAAGTAGAAGCGCCTGGTCCATGAACATTGTATGCTTGAGCCTGCTTCTGATGCATCATACCATGCGGACTGGGTGCATTAGGGCGAGTCCAACCATTAGTCGGGTAGGGGCACGGCGGTGACACCCACTGGGGTTGAGATGGCCAACCTGGCTGGGAATTCCACGACTGCGGTGGTTGCTGCCATTGGCGGTTCTGAGTAGAGTTGCCGCGCCCTCGACCACGGCCATTCTGAGATCTACCGCCACCATTGCCACCATCAAACTGTTGCCGGCCAGAATTCTGATTGTTGTTGCGATTCCCTTGACTTTGCCGCTTTGTCTTCCTACCATTACCACGACCATAGCCACGATTTCACGACTGTAGTTTCGTGTCTGACCACTACTGCCTGTGGGAACATTCTTGACCTCGTCACCACCGTTCGAACCTGCAGCAATTAGGGCTGCGTTCGTCGTGCTTGAAGCCATGCTCGCCTGCTTTGCCTTCCTTGATTCCTCCATCACTAGCTTGGATCGAACACTATCAAAAGATGGAAGAGGGTCGCTTTGCTGGATGATTGCCGCAACGCTGTCATAATTCTCATTCAGCCCCGCAATTGCCTGTAAATTCATTCTGTTGTTTGTAACTGGCGCATCCACGTTTGCTAACTGATCCGCAAGGTTCTTTAATTCCTTGCAATAGGCTGAGATGCTAGGAAAATCATCAAGAAGGACTTGAGAGAATTGATTCTCAAGTTGGACAGCCCAGGAATGTTTGTTGTCTCGGAAAATCCCCTCGAGACGTGCCCATGTTTTCTGTGCAGTCGAACCGGGTTCGAGAATGGTCTGCAACAGATCGGGAGAGATAGTTCCATAAATCCATTGACGGACAAGGGAATCTAACCTCTTCCACAAGGCTTTGTACGATGGCTCTACATCAAAGACCTGCCTCCGTGAGGAATGATATGATCAAGAACATCAAAAACCTCACAGTGGATTTTGAATAATTCCGCCCACGACACATACTTCCCAGTTTCAGGCTCAAGAATTAGAGGTATCCAATTCTTTATATTGCCTACAGTGAATGCAGGATGCAAAGGAGGGGGAGCCATATAAAAAAAAAAGGAGAAACCACCAGCCTAGGAAAGGAGATGAAGGAGGCGGCTGACTAAGGGCTCTGATACCATGAAAGAATATGGTCCTTGCCCTTTTCTTATTCCCAGTCCAACGTATATATACAATATACAACCCTAATCCCTTAATCATAGGGATTCACTAGTATCCTACCATAACAATAATATATTTACTTACTTTACATACCTACCAAACAGATATACATAAATATACACAAATATATTATTCTATATTCTATCAGTAACAAGTTACCCAAATAACCAGTCAAATATTAGCGAGTTAAGCCGGGTTGAACTCGCGAACCCATTCTATTCCGTCAAAACAAAATTATTTATATTACAAATTAGATTTTACAATTCTCCCTTCCCCTCTCACCACCCCACCCCACTCACCACCACCACCCCAAACCCACTCATGGCCACCACACCCTGCCCCCTACCCACCCCTACCCCACCTCACCCCACCCCTAACCTCCCCGGATAAAAAAAAATTAATCATTTTAAATTTATTTTAAACACCCCCGCCCCACTCCCTACCCCCCCGTGTCGGGTCAATAAAAAATTTAAACATTTTAAATTTATTTTTAACCACCCCACCCCCGCCCCTGCTGAAATTACCCGGGATCCGGCTCGCGCGCGCGAGCCCCGGCATCTCGCAATTTCGTGTTTGTTCGAAGTCGCCGGATCCGAGAGGCGGCACAATCGCGCCCGGCATCCGGCTTATTCCGTTTTTAGCGTTGCGTGTTGGAGGTGTCTCGCCGTTTTGCTTTCGCATTTTGTAGAGTCGCCACGCCATTTTTATTAAGCCCAAAACATTGAAAAAGGGCATCAGTTTAAAGATAAATTTTAAAGCTGTTTTTGTGTGATGAGATTTTGAGTTCGGAGGTCGAGATGACTCCTCGGGAAGAGAATATTAGAATATTAGAGCTCACCCGAGTAGCCTCGTAAAAACGAGTCTTTCGGATACCCCTAATATCCTTTAAAAAGTTGTGTGTGTGTGTGTGTGCTTTTAAAAATGCATGTCTTTGTATCGGATGTCTACATTGTATTGAAATGTATTGAAATAGCATAGGAAGGAAGCCTTACCAATGTTGGTTCGTGTCTGTCTTCCGCGGGGAATAGTGTTTGAGGTCGGAGTAGCGTTAGATTGCTTCGGGATGCCGGTTGTGCGGGCAGAGTTTGGCGTGAGTTGAGGTTGTAGGCTGCGTTCGGGGCGGAGGTCGGCGTGCGTGGGGATCGTCGGGATCATTCGGGCAGAGGTTCGGCGTGCGTTGGACGTGGTTGGATCGGGCGCGAGATTCGGCAAGGTTTGGGATCGCCGGTTTGACTCGGAAAGAGCCGGGACACCGTGGGAAAAGACTGTGCAAGGCCTCTGGAGTACCACGAGGGGCCTCGAGTACCTCGAGAGTGCCTCGGGGCAGCGCGGGAGCGTCTCGGGAGCGCTCGGAGAGGCTTCGGAGCACCTCGAGGCTCGGAAGGCCTCGGAAGGATCCGGAAGGCCGGGAATGCCTCGAAAGGTCTTAGAAGGGGAGCCAGAAGGCTTAGGGAGGAAGAGAGAAGTGGGAGGTGTGAAAAAATGAGGAGGGGGAGCCCTCTATTTATAGTAAAAATTTCGGAGCAAAGAGGTCCGTACGGACCTTCTTGGTTATCCAGAATTTTGGATTTCCTCGATTTGAGGGAATGCGCAATGATGGAGAATATTTGGGAATGATGATGTTCCACGAGCAATAAGGTCCGTACGGACCATCTTGCATGCAAAGAGGTCCGTACGGACCAACTCTGCATGGAAGTCATCATTTCTCCCAGGATTTGAGGGAATATTGTGGACTTTAAGGGGATTTAGTAATCATTGAAACAAAGAGGTCCGTACGGACCTTAATTGCTTACGATTTCCTGAAAATTCCCAAAAGGTCCTTTTGTCCCTTTTATCCCGAGAAAGGCTCCTCCCCTGGTTTGGTTGGGGGTTTGAGAGGTTTTTGAGAGGGTTTTGAGTGAGAGAGGTCTCCGAGAGCTGCGTGGATGAGTCTGCGGTGTTTCCCGGGGTGTTTGAAAGGGAGTGATCCAGATTGGGGTACTCCGAAGCCCCTCGACGACGTCACTTATGAAAGAAGTGGGGTCGCCGATAAGATGGGTCCTAACTGGATCGCGTGCTGGAGAGGAAGTGACGTGAGGGTCAAAGTGAGGACGTGGTGGTGTCCTTTTGGGTGACCGTTTAGGTCAATAGGCTGGCCCCTGTGATAGGATTCCTACGTATCCCTGGCGGGAATCAAGCCTCGTCGTAGTTCGGGTGTGGGGTGAGTGTTCTGTTGAATGCGGGCGTGGTGGTGCCACTGGAGTGTTGTGTGACCGCCGAGGTCGGTGGTGAGGACGTGGTGGCGTCCTGGTGACCGTATAGGTCATGAAGTGATACAGGACGTGGTGGCCGTACAGGTGACAGTCGTGATAAGGGCGATGGTGGAGCGTGGTGGATCACGGGTAGCCGCGTCCAGGTCCAGATGGTAGAGACGCGTGGCAATGGGTCAGCATCGTCTGGGTAGACCGCATCAGGTCGATTAGGTAAGGGCGTGGGTCGCGTGCGGGTGGCACAACATCCTGGTGGTAAGGACATCGTGGTCGCATCCTAGGAGACGTGCCAACAGTGGTCACGGTAACAGGTGATCGCATCACCCCAGGGATCACGTAAGGGCGTACATGGCGTCGGTGGTAAGGGCGTGGTGGCGTCACCCAGGATAGCCGTGCCTGGTGATAGGCGTAGTCGCAGTACAGCAGAGGGACCGTATAGGTCAATGAATAGGGCGTGGTGGCGTCACCCAGATGACTCGGGCAGTCGGTCCTGGAGAGGGGCAATGATGGCGTCCTGGGTAACCGTATCAGTCGGTGAGAAGCAGACGTGATGCGCCGTCCAGCACCGGGTGGCAGTAACCAGTCGGTGATAAGACGTGGTGGCGTCCGTGGGTCGCGTCAAGTAGGTCGCCGTATCCTCGTGATAGGACGTGATCGCAGTAGCCATCACCAGGTGACGTATAGGTCGGTGATGTAATAAGGCATCATCGTGCACCCCAGGTAGGTGCCTCGTGGTAGGCGTGGTCGCATCCACCAGTGACGTTATCGGTAGTGGGCGTAGGTCGATGATAGGGCGTGATGGCGTGGGAGATCACGCATCGGTCGGTGATAAGGGCGTGGTGGCCATAGCCCAGGGTGTCACGCATCCTGCGGTGATAGGGCGTGATGGCAGTCACCAGGCGTGGCGTGGTAGCTCGGTGGTGGGCGTCCATACCGTGGCGTAGGTGACCGTCGGCGTAGGATAGCCGTCGGCCGATGTGAGCGTGGTGGCGCCATGCCTAGGTGACATCCTGGGGGGTCCACAAGTAAGGGCATAGGCGTGGTCGCATCCTTAGGATCACCATAGGTCCGCCGTAGCCGGTGATCAGGCAGTGGTCGCCATCAGGATCAGCCATCAGAGGTCGCGTGAGGTAGTGCATTGGTGAGATGCAGGCTCCAGTGGTGGCATCAGGTCCCAGATGGCCATCCCCCATGGTAGTGACATAATCGCAGTAGGACGTAGGTGCGTCGTCACCAGGCCCCCTCAACCCGACCGCGTAGGTCATGGTCGCATACACCCAGGGATCCACGTGGTGGCGTAACCCAAATGGATATTGTAGCAATTTCCTAGTCAATCAGGCAAATTAGGAAGTACTACAAATAGTTGTTCCTAATCGGGTCATTTGAGCCTTCCAGAAGACCAAGATGTTGTGAGGATTTGAATCATCTTCTGGTCCGGTGGTGCCACAAAGTCGGAAGACTTTGAAATCCAAGTTGATATAGGCGGCGGTTATACCACAAAGTTGGAGAGCTTTGATAGTGGTCATTGCTGGCGCGGTTGGTATTCACGTGTTTCGTACGCTGGAGGACTTAGAATGCGTCATCTGGGCGGGCGTAATCCCCGCAAACTAGAGGACTTTGAATCGTCGTGGCGCGGTGGTGTGCACGGCTGGAGAGAGCTTTGAATCGTCGTGGCAGCGGTTGTCAGTGCCACGCTGGAGGACTTTGGAGTGGTCTTCTAAGTCGCAGCAGTGTGGAGGCGTCAATCGTGGCTGCCTTGTGCTTCGAGGCGTAGATGCCATTTGTGTTTTTGCATGTTGATGTAGAAGGTCGGACTTACGAGTGCGATGCCGGACCTCTCGCTCCGTTGAAGTGGGCAGGATGACGGCCGATGGCTTGCTTCACCGGTTTGGCGTTTTGGGAGGCGCTCGTGCCTTGGGACTTGTACTCGGAGGTGTTGGCTCCTTCGTGTGCCTGTTTTGCCGTTGAGTGGGCGCGTGATGATGGCCGGTGTTGGGGATATGCGGTCTTGTATGACTTCCCTTAACTTGTTGGGGGGAAGCTCGGGCTTACTTTAGATGGCCGGTGCTGGGCTGCGTTGAAGTGGGCGATTCGGGCTTACATGTAGAACTGGTGCTTGAATTCCTGGGATTCGTAGGCAGTGGCTTCTAGCAAGCCCTTTTCTGCTTGGGAAGATGACTTCGGACCTCCTTTGAGGGCCAAGTGGTTGAGTTGTCGTGAAGCGTTTCGGAGGCGTCTTATGCCTTGATATTCGACATGCTGGGAAGGTGTTGGCTCCTTCTTGAATAGCCGGTAAGCGCGCGTGGAACTGGATTGCCGTTTAGAGTCAGGCGCGAGATCGTCTTCCGTTTGATGGCGCGGCCAATCTTGAATAGTGTTGGGATAGCATGACCTGGCTGTTAGGGCCCTTTTCTGTTGGGGAAGTAAGACTTCAACCTCTTTTGACTCTTTTGAGGGCCAAGTCATGATTTAAGTCGATGAGCGTTTGGAGGCGTCCCTTATGCCTTGATATTCGTCTCAGAAAGTGCTTGGCTCCTTCTTGTGGTATGGCCTGTCAGGACTTTGTTCTCGAACCACGCGGCCGGCGGCTGCTTTGCTCTGTTGTGACGAGCTTCGGCTGACGTTGGACAGCGCGAGGGGACCAATCTCCGGTGACTGCCGGTCATTGGAGAGCTTGACGTGGCGGGCGAAGGGGCCGGTCTTATGCTGGGCCTCTGCCTTCCGCAGGTTCGGCTGGGACCGGTCTCCTCTCCTTGGACCAGGGCTCACGGGATCCACAGCCGATTGGTTGGCTTCAGCTTCTAACTTGCAAAGGTATGAGTTACATTGCTGTTTATTGTAGACTTTTTGATTTCAGCAACTTGTCTTTTGTCCGTTTGTCTTTTGCATTCTGACCTTCTCCTGTCTGTTTTGTCCACAGTGTGGTATCATTGTGAGGTTTTCCAAGTGCTCCGTGATCCCGTGGATCCTGGCCTGTCAGGATCGTGAGGCGTTGTCTCTGCGTAGATTGTGCTGTGGGATGGGCTGGTGCGGCGAGGAAGAGGAGGAGGCCAGGGGAGCTCACCGTGGCTACGGGGATGTGCAGGAGCGTTCGGCCAGCGGATAGGTGAGGGGTCGTTCTGTTCCCGGTGGGTCGCTGTATGAGGGGGATGAAGTTCGAGGGGGGCTCCCGGAGGTGGCCAGCCGCGGCAAGATGCTGCCGAGGGCTTCGACTTGTGGGCGCGCCATGTACCTCGGGAGGCGAGTCTTTTGGCAGCGGTCGCCCCGGTGTGCTTCCGTGAGCTGCGGGAACCCTCTTTTGGGATGCTTGATTCCCAGGACATGGATGTGAGCCAATTGACTTTGGGGGCCTTGGCGCAAGTGCTTAGCGGGAGGAGCTTCATTTTATATGGAGAAGGAGTGCGGGGCCTTCGTGAGGAGGAACTCGCGACGGCAGGTGTGGCGCGGGAGAGAGGGCTGGCCAAGCGTGCCTCCCCAGGAGGTTCCGACTGCCGGACCGCTGGTTTCTACAGTGCGTGGGCGCGGGGACGGGTCGAGGAGGAGGGTGTCTGTACTGGGCGCTGGTATGTGCTCCTTCCCGCTGCAGGTCGAGTGGATCCCGCAGATCGTGTGAGTGTAGCATGACTCAATTTTCCATCTCTTGGCATCTTTTCCCCTGCACTCCTTTTCTCTTTTTGTTGTTGAGTATTGGCTACCTATTTGATGAGCGTTTCCTTGCTACTTCCTTGCTCTGGTGCCATTCAGTCCGGAGAGCCTACGAATGTGCTGACTCGCCGTTACGTCATGGCGATGCGCTGCTCGCTGAGAAGATGGCGTCAAAGGTGTCCCTCGATCAGTCGATCTTCAGTGCCGTGTGCCGGGCCGTGACGAGCCTCTGCCCTCAGAGGCATTCTGTGGACGTTCCTCCGCCTAGAGCCGGAGCCTGAGAGCCGGCAACGGAGGGGCCTTTGAGGGGGCGGCATGGCATGGATGCCTGGGACGCACTCTTCGGAGACTGCGTTGGTGGCCTTCGAGGGAGGCGCCTTTTGTGCAGGCTTTCATGCTCGCACGGCAGCGCACAGTATGAGGGTCCTCAGAGCCTTCTTTTCTTTGATCCTTCCGCCGGATTTTTTGATCCCTTCTGAGTACTTTCTCATGGGAGCCTCAAAGGGTCCTGGGATATACCGACGAGGAGGATGTGCACGCAAGGCAAGCGAGCTGCTGCGGGAAATGCCCGACTTTTCTTTTCTGGAGGATCTCGCGAGAAAGGATGATGATGAGGATTTCTGGAAAGTGTAGTATTCATTTGCTTTCCCTCTTTTCATATCCCTCTCTCTTTTTTTTTTTTGTTTAGCAACAGACATTTTTGGGTACCTGTAATAAAACACATGTATTTGCATGGCAAACAGTATTTTATTTTAAGATGTAATGTCATTTATTTTTGTGATTCCCGGGAATTGTCCTAGAAATTGTTGCTATTATTATTTTTATTTTTGTACATGCCACGTGAGCTGAGAGTGCGTTTGTGGGTAGTGTTGGTTTGCCGGAAATGGCTTTGGCCAGTGTTTGGACTGTTTGGAGCAAGGTTTCCTGGAGGATAGTGGTTTTTGTACTGTTTGCTCGGGGAAATGGGTTCTGTTTGCAAGGAGGTCCGTACGCACATACTTAGCATGCAAAGAGGTCCGTACGGACCAACCTTGCTTTTGGGAAGGACATAAATGCTTTCCAAAGGCTCGGTTCTTCCTCATTTCCCCATTTGCAGCCATTTTCGAGCTTTCTTCCCCATTTTCTCTAGGAACCTCCATTTTTGCCATGGATTCTTCGTATGTCCCTAGAATTTTGCCGAGGCTTTCGCAGGAGAGGCAAGCACACTTCCTTGAGCAGTTGAAAACGTGGATGCGCGCCGCATGAGGCATCGAGACGGGCTTTCGAGGTAAGGTTTCGTCTTTGCTCGGTTTGGTCTTTTAAGGAGTTGGTTCCCGATTGGGATTTGCTGCGGGCCGCCGCGAAGTTCTGGGATGTTAGGAGGCACGTGTATCCGTTTCTCCTACAATGAAATGGTGCCCACTTTTGAGGATTTTCGGGCTTTGATTGGAGGACCTGAGGCGGAGGCCATCTCGCTTCCTTCGGTTGGTGGTGCCGCGCGAGCGTGAAGCTTGCAGACTTTCTTCGTACTTCGTTGGAAGAAGTGTGGCATGATCCTTGGATTCGGGTCATATCGACACTTTACAGCCGCCGAGCGGTTCATGGCCGATGATGAGAGTGACGTCTCTTGGGATGTATTTGCCTTGCGTACGATAGCGACGCTCTTCCGGTCCGCCCTCCCTTCGCATTTGTGGATGGCGCTGCTAGATGTGGTAGGGCACCGCAGAGCCGGAGAGGATATTGTCCCGTTGGTGCCGGGGGAGACTCTTCATGGTATCGACCGTCCGGCGACCGGGGAATCGTTTTATGAGAGGGAAGCCCCGCTTTGCTCACCTTGTGGCCGCGAGAGAGACTTCAGGCCATGCCCGAGAGCTCCGACGTCGTTTAGCCCGTGGTCATTTGCTCCGACCTCTTGTGTTGGGATATGGATCACCCGCCTGGGAGAGATGGATGGCACAGCCTTGGTACGCATCGGATCCGCTGGTGGGTTCCGCACCGGGAGGATTGAGACCAGGAGGATCTTGCAGAAGGGTCCTACGTTGTCGAGTTCCAGGTTTGTCTTGGTCCTCCTTCTATATTCCGTCGCTTGTTTCCGGCGGTTTGGGATGAAGCAGGAGCCTTTGTTGGCTGGGATGACCTTGCTATGCGGAGATAGCTCCTCTTTGTATGGCGGCTCAGTGTGTCTTCTTGTATTTTCCGAGGTATGGAAGTATTCCGCTTTCCCTCCCGTGGTACTCCTTAGACGTCGGGAGAGTGTCGTGTCGACGACTCGTATCCTCGGCCCTGGTATGAGCGAGCCAGTGTTGGGGCAGTCCCAAGTGGTCTGGGAGAGCAAAGCGTGCGATTCTGGGACCCGGCTGCCGTAGCCAGCCTATTGCCTTAGAGTCGCAGAAGCCTGTCTCACCCTTCTTGGATGTGACGGGAGACGCTTTGTTTGACTACTTGAGACTAGAGTTGACCGACCGACAGGGAGAGGGTCCTCTTTACAGGCTCGCAGGGAGGAGATCCGAGCCGAAGCACGGGCGAATGAAGCCCCGAGAGCTACTGGATTGTTTGACTCTACGGGAGGACCCCCGATCTCTGACCGAGAGACGCAGAGTTGGTTCACGTGGAGCGAAAGAAGACTCGCCGGGGACGAGGGAAGAAAGGAAAGAATGGCGAGGGGACAAGCGCAGATGGCGCGGAATGACCTCCTAGGTATCCATTCATTGCATTGCAAACACATTATTAGTTAAATGTATTAAGCTGTCTTTTAGCATGTTGTGAACTTGAGAGTAGACCGTGCTTGAACTCATCAAGAAATGTTGTAACCGTTAGTGATTTGTGATTTACTTTTAAAGCTTTGTCGAGACGCAAGATCTTTTGTTTGCCTTTGCTTCTGTTGTGCACTTTGTCGGCGTCCATCCTTGGACTTTTCACATTGCATTCGCTGACCGAAGCCTGGGCCCCGACGGCAATCCCCTTTCACTTGAGGCTTTGTGCTTGGCTGAGAGGTTGAATGCTCCCCTGACAAGTCGTTCTGACGGTCTTTTTCGTAGCTTCCTTGCCGCTTGTTGGCGTCGGGCTCTTGACCTCAATTTTGCAGCTTCTGCTTGAGCTTCTTTTATTTATTGTTTTTTTTTTTTTTTGTGAGCCCTTGCTCGAGCTCTTTTTTTTTTATTTATTTATTTGAAGCGCGTGAGGGCGAAGACAAGCCCCTGGCTTGGAAGCAGATATGAGTCAGTCGTTTGATGCTGAGTGACCCTCGGATGTCCTTTGATGTTGCCGCCGTCGTTTGACTTGGTCAAGGTGACTGCTGGGGCGTGTTCTTGAAAAGTGCGGAGCTTGATGGAGGTCTTGATTGACATTCAAACTTTTGACTTTTTTGTGTGTTTTTAGACCGGACCAATTAAGGTTGCCTACGTTCTCCTGACTAGAGGGCTCAGGTCTCGCGTAGTTCGACACTACATGGAGTGCCAAGAGATGCACGTTGTTCTTCTTCAGGCGAAGTATCCGCGAAGTTTGCTTCCGTTAATCTGGATTCATGAAGGGATTGCCGTCTAGGTCTGTTAGCTTCATGGCGCTCCGGAGAAGATCTTTTGAACCACGAAAGGGCCGATCCATGTGGGTTCCCATTTTCCCAGCTGGTTGGTTCGAGTGGGAGGCTTTTCTTTGAGTACAAGGTCACCTTCCCCGATGTCTCGGGATTTGACTTTCTTGTCGAAAGCTCTAGCCATCCCGCTTTGATAGGCTCGGACGTGTTCCATGGCCTTTAGTCGTCGCTCGTCTAGCGTGAGCCAATTCGTCATGTCGGCTTCGAGCCATTCGACTTCGTTGATGTCATTTTCCACAGAAGCACTCGGAGTGAGGGAATTTCTAGCTCGATGGGAAGGACTGCTTCCATCCCGTATGTCAGGGCAAATGGGGTTTCTCCCGTGGTCAGTTTGACTTGATCTAGCGGTAGCCTCCAAAGTGCAAGGTGCGGCTTCTCGGGCCAATCTCGTCCTCGGGTGGTCATTTTTCGGATGATCCGTTCGAGGGTTTTGTTTGCTGCTTCCACGGCGCCGTTTGTTTGTGGCCGGTAGGGAGAAGATTTGTGACGTGTGATCTTGAATTCAGCCCCAGCCCGTCGAATTCCCCTTCGAAGTGTGAGCCGTTGTCTCGATATGACCTCATTTGGGATGCCGTATCGGCATATGATGTTTTCTTTGAGGAAATGTGCGACCTTCTTGGAGGTGAGTACCTTGTAAGACTTGGCTTCGACCCATTTGGTGAAGTAGTCGATGGCTACTAAGATGAACTCGTGACCGCTGCCGCCCGGGCGGAGCGATTTTCCCGATGACGTCAATTCCCAGTGGCAAAGGGCCAAGGTGTAGTCATGCAAGAGAGATAGTGGGGTGGTAGATGATTGAGGTTGGAGAACCGCTGGCACTTGTCGCAGCCTTCGGACAAAGTGGATGCAATCCGCTCCATGGAGATCCAAGTAGTAGCCCATCCCGAGAATGATTTGCATCGTGGCTCCCGGGCGTTCATGTGGGGACCGCAAGCCCCATTGTGGACTTCGTTCATGAACTTGTTCGCTTCTTCTTGACTGATGCAGCGTAGGAGTGGCCCATGGTAGCGTTTCTTGTATAACATATCCCCGAGGATGACGAAGTGAGAGGCAAGGCGTTTTAGGGCCATGATGCTCTTGGTTTTGACCCCTCCTGTGTGTGGGTCTTCCTTGTTCACGAAGGCAGTTTCCCCGTTCTTGAGGTATTGGAAGATCTGGCTTGTGCTGGAAATGGCGTCGGACTTGCGTCTCTTTCGCTCTTCAAAGAATCTTGCAAATCGTTGTGATTAAAACCTTCTCGGCAGCTTGGGCCCGGTTTTTCTCTCGTTTGACAACATGCTTAAATGTTTGCTTGATGCATTTATTTAATTAATGTGTTTTGCCTTTTGTATAGATGAATTTAACTGTTTTGATTAGTTAATGTCATCATTTGTTAAAGATGCAATGCAATGGTTTTTTAGGAAGGTCGGACCTTTTATTGAAAGCGTGAAGGCTGTACATTGTTGATCAAAGATTCACAATCGTCGGGCGTAAAGCCGTCAAAAGACACAAAAGATGTGAATACACAGACAACAAGACTCGAAGCTAGACTATAGGCGACGAGGATTGGACCAGGCTTCATTACTCCCACGGCCGTAGCTCTAGAGGGAGTGGTGCTTCGGGTTTAGGTGGCCAATCTTCCCTTGGCATGAGTCCCGGAAAGTAGCTTCGCATGCGGTTCGATTTCAAACCGTATCGCGGAGGTTTTTGGTTGCTCCCCGATGATGTTCCTCCATTAGTGTTGCCACCGGTCCTTGGGGGTTTTTGGTGATAGAAGTCGCCGAGGGCTACTTCTAGGAGGGCGAAGCATTCGGCGATTCGGAGTGGATTCTTGCCGATGTTGATCACTTTCATAGAATCTCGCTTCTTTATCTGGGATCTTTGCTTGGACGACGTTTACAATGTCCGATTCGAGCGGACATGCTATATCACCTTCCACGATTAAGCCTTGGAGGAGGTTGCGCACTGTTCGTCCGTGTCGGACACCGGAATGTTGAATTGGACTAAGCTGTGATGGCTGTCCCCGTAAGATCCGAGAGTGTCGGCAGAGGGTTGTCTTGTACGGGGATCGGTGATGAGCCGGTTTGCAAGAGGGTTTTCGGCGAAGTAAGGGTCTACTCCTCGATCAATCTCCATTAGGGCATCTATCTCTTGATCCTCTCTCGAAGCATTCTTCACAGCCGCATATGTCGAGTTGTCATCCCGACCCATACGAGTTCTTCAATTTCCACTCGTCGCGGCTTAGAGCGTGAATGTAAGGATCTACTTCGTAGCGGGACAGGGGAGGAGAATCATCTGGAGAAGAGTATTCGGTCATGTCGGGGCCTTCTTCTGGGTCATGGCTTGCTGGCCAAGCACTTGCCATTGCACACCGCTTCCGCGGATCACTTCGATCGCTCCGTTGGCATTGATGAATTTCACGCATTGGTGAAGAGTAGATGATACTGCTTTCATCTGATGTATCCAAGGCCGTCCCAACAAAGCAGAGAAGGTTGGTTTGATTTCCACGACTTGGAACTCTACCGACTCTAGTTGTACGTCGAATTGGATCCTCAAATTGATGATTCCTACGATTGGTCGTGCAGTAGAGTCGTAGGCTCGGATTACCCGAGGTGAAGGCCTTATCAGAGAACGGTCGATGTGGAGCCGTTTCAGTGTGCTTAAAGCGATGATGTTGACTGCGGAGCCGTTATCAATCAAGACGTTCGGGAGGAAGAACCTCTCTATCTTTATGAGAATGAGGAGAGCTTCGTTGTGCCGATTCTCACATATTGGCAAGTCATCGTCTGTGAAGGCTAAACCGCTTCCCGTGCTACCGTCGGACTCCGCCCGTCTCGGGGAACGTTCGATCCAACCATTTGTATGCCTTGGCCGGGGCAAACATCGTAGGGAGACAGGTGGCCCTTGGGCGTTCTTGTCGGAATTCCCTTGGTCACGAGCCCTTTTGACTTTTGTTTCACGCTCCCGGGCCATAGCGAGACAAAGCATGCCGACGGTCCGGAAATTGCAGGAGTCCGCTCTCGCTTGGGGTTTCGTCAATGGCTATTGAGTTTGCCCTGTCGTTCTGGGGGAATGGATTTCCAATGGTATTGGGACCACGGGGCGTTCCAATTTTCCCTCCTCAATGAGCCCCCGGACCACCCGCTGAGCACGAAGCAATTGTCGGTGGTGTGGCCGGGATAGTTGTGGAAGGCGCAGTGTTTGCTCATATCCATGTTGGGTTTGAGGGTCTTCGGTTGGAAATTCTCGAGTGGTTTGAGAAGATTTCGCTTCACCAAAGCTTCAAATACTTGACCCAAGGGCATTTCCAGGTTATCAAAATGCTGGAACTGTGGGAAGCGAGGGGGGTTGCTATTCTTTGGGGCTGCTTGATCGCGGTTTACTTGAGCTCCGTTCAAATGTAGTGCACTGTTGTCCAGGATGCTTCCTTTCCTTTGGTTGGGGCAGGAGTTGAAGTTGCCAGGTTTGTTCGATAGCGGTAAGACGAGGCGGGGTTGCTGTTGCCTTTTGAAGACTCAGAGTCTTTTCAAATTTTGTCCGCGTTGACCGTAGGCACGAGGAGATCTGGATAGAAATGGTGGCTGATCAAAGTCCTCAAAGATGGTTTGAGGGGGGAATGGAAGATGTCCATCTCGCTCTTCTTTGGAAAGTGGATCCATTATCTCGCTTAGCTTGAGCCCATCTTTTGTAGAATTCGCCCACTGGTTCGTCATCCTTTTGTTCGGTGGCTTGCAGGTCATGGCGGTTTGTTTCCCATTCAAGATTGGCGCGGTACTTCTCCAGGAAGATTTCACTAATCTGATCCCACGTGGAGCGGTTTTACGCCTTCACATTGAGGAACCACCTTAGTGCTTTGTGGATTTGAGGGAATGCTGAAAATGATCCGCCATCCGTTGAGGGTTGCCCCTTTGGCTCTCATACCCAGGACGTAGGTGTCGATGTGGGTTTTTGGGCATTCTGTTCCGTCAAACTTTTCCATTTCCGGCATCCTGAACTTTGGAGGGAGAGGGACCACTTTGTTCGGATCGGTAGGCAGGAGGGAGTCCTTCCGAGAACTAGCTAGCTTGCCTTGCATGTCTTTCATCTGTTCGATCAACCAAGCCATGTGAGGGTCAGCTGTCTGAGGTGGGTTACCGTTTTCAGGGACGGAAATCGAAGATGGAGGTGGATTGGCTGATGGGATCGCCATTCGGGAGTCTTGGGGAGGTAGTTGAGTGTATACCAACCCATACCCTGGGGTGTTGAAGTTGAGGGCGTGATTGCCTGGTCCGCTAAGGGTTGTGTTTGGGAACTGGGGAAACGATTCGTTAGCCCCAATTGGCAGACTTGCAGGTGGCAAACTTGAGATGTCGGGATATCCGCTCGGGATGCCTGTCCCTGGTAAGAATGGGGACTTTTGATTGTGGTTGCGAGGCTCGTATAGAGGCAAAGGATTGAATCCTGGGGGATACCGAGATGCATTGGGATCTGGCGGAGCAGGCACGTATGTGTCTTGTTAGTACTGAGCTTGATGTGCAGAGCCGGGAAACCGATCCGATGCGAGGCGGGCATGTCTGAGCCGCTTGGATCGACGCCTGAGGGGAGCTTTGAGCGAGAGCTGCTTTGCGTTGCTGGGATCTCGTAGCTTGGCGGAGGCGGGACCTGCTGATAGCTTTGAGAAACCGGGGGAGCCGGTATGTCTTCGTCTTCTATGAGAACAAAGGTTCCATCAGGTTGGGGAACTGCAACTGTTCCTCGAAGACGCAAGGTGTCGACGATCCAGGCTTGCTGTTCTTCTTGGCGCTTCTTGATGGCTTCGAAGGCTCGCAGCACCTCCTCCATTGTCTGGAGATTCCTTAGTGGCGGGGTTCCGTTTCCCTCACTGTTATCTGTTGATCCCGTCATGGGGGAGTATTGGACGGTGCGGACCGTTGAACTGGAAGGGCTATCGGACCTTGTGACCTCAATACTGAAAAGGCGGCTTCCAGGGATTCTCAACCACTCTCGGTTCGCTGGAGGGGGTGATGGGCAAGGTTTAGACACAGGAATGGCCTAACGGGATAAAAGGGGGAAAGCTCACGTGGCATGCGGTTTCCGTTTCTTTTATTTTCTGATTTTTTTTTTTTTTGTTGTTTTAATTTACTTAAAACAGTATTTTCTCAGAATCCTAGGTAGGTTGGAAAAGATTGCTCTTGTTTTTCGCAACTATGCTAGATCCTGGGTCAGTGGAGACCATCTGTGCGGCTATAAGCCCCTCGTTTTGCACCTGTATTTCGACATCCCAGGGTGGACAGCCCCAGGCGAGGGTCCTATAGTGCAAGCGGTTTCCACCGGCCTAAAAGAAAAATCGAACCTAAGGACCGAGCCTGTCATGTTCGTTTTGATGCGTTAGCCATGTGAATAGTGAACCGAGCCGGCCACTGAGTCAAGATCAGGTCAAGAGTTCGGCATGACCTCTCTTTACCTTGCTTGCGCAAGGGATCTGTGACGTTAGGCGTTGGCTGGGTCATATCGTCATGGCTGACGTATCAAAGGCGTGATGACATGGTGTCATGCGAGCATGGATGTATATCCGGGACGGAACATCGTCTGGGCGTAGCTTCGGAAATCAAGATCAGGTCAAGATTTTAGCATGACCTTTCATCGCTTTGCTTGCGCAAGGGATCTTGAGTTCCGAACCTTGGCTCAGAAAAATGGCCGGCATGGTATATGTATCCAGGCTATACGACACGGACTGGGTAAAAACCAACCGAGTCTGGACAGAGTGTGACTCAAGACTCAAACGTGCAGGGTTGACGCTTGGCTAGGATGGGATGTTTGGAATGATCCCGTGCGCGCCCAAGAGGCCTAGGAAGACCAAACGGACTGCAACTGAGACCACTCCGGGTTAAGGGTTGTAGTGTGCAGTGTATCCGAGGCAGCAGTGCGCATAGTGTGCGGTGTAACCGAGGCAGCAGTGTGAGTAGAGTGCGGTGTAACCGAGGCAGCAGTGCGCGTAGTGTGCGGTCTCTAAAATTCTTTTTCTGAGTAAAATAGAAATTTTTGAAGAATTTTAAATGTATGCACAGATGTATATTGATGCATTTTTTTTGTATTTTTATTTTTTTTTTTGTAAAATAAAAACGAAGCACGTGCACACACACACAACAGTTAAAGGAAGGGGTAAAATGAAAGTTTGACCCTCATCATCGTTTTAAAAATCTTTTGTTTTGTTTAAAAGTTTTTAAAACAAAAATCCCCAATGAGTCGCCAACCGAAATTACCCGGGATCCGCCGCGCGCGCGGGCCCCGTGCATCTCGCATTCGTCGTCGTTCGGGAGGTCGCCGGATCCGAGAGGCAGCACACTCGCGCCCCGGCATCTGGCTTATTCCGTTTTAGCGTTTGCGAGGTTGGAGGTGTCTCGCCGTTTTGCTTTCGCATTTTGTAGAGTCGCCACGCCGTTTTTATTAAGCCCAAAACATTGAAAAAGGGCATCAGTTTAAAGATAATTTTAAACTGTTTTTGTGTGATGAGATTTTGAGTTCGGAGGTCAGATGACTCCTCGGGAAGAGAATATTAGAATATTAGAGCTCACCCGAGTAGCCTCGTAAAACGAGTCTTTCGGATACCCCTAATATCCTTTAAAAAGTTGTGTGTGTGTGTGTGTGCTTTTAAAAATGCATGTCAGATCGGATGTCTACATTGTATTGAAATGTATTGAAATAGAATAGGAAGGAAGCCTTACCAATGTTGGTTCGTGTCTGTCTTCCGCAGGGGAATAGTGTTTGAGGTCGGAGTAGCGTTCCGGATTGCTTCAGGGATGCCGGTTGTCCGCGGACAGAGTTTCGGCGTGAGTTGAAACCGTAGGCTGCGTTTGGGCAGAGGTTCGGCGTGCGTTGGAATCGTTGGTTGGATTCGGGCAGAGGTTCGGCAAGGTTTGGGATCGCCGGTTTGACTCGGAAAGAGCCGGGACACCGTGGGAAAGACCAGGCAAGGCCTCGGAGTACCACGAGGGGCCTCAGAGTACCTCGAGAGTGCCTCGGGGCAGCGCGGGAGCGTCTCGGGAGCGCTCGGAGAGGCTTCGGAGCACCTCGAGGGGGCTCGGAAGGCCTCGGAAGGATCCGAAGGGGCCGGGAATGCCTCGAAAGGTCTTAGAAGGGGAGCCAGAAGGCTTAGGGAGGAAGATATAAGTGGGAGGTGTGTGAAAATGAGGAGGGGGAGCCCTCTATTTATAGTAAAAATTTCGGAGCAAAGAGGTCCGTACGGACCTTCTTGGTTATCCAGAATTTTGGATTTCCTCGATTTGAGGGAATCTGCAATGATGGAGAATATTCTGGAATGATGATGTCCCCCATGCAATAAGGTCCGTACGGACCATCTTGCATGCAAAGAGGTCCGTACGGACCAACTCTGCATGGAAGTCATCATTTCTCCCGGGATTTGAGGGAATATTGTGGACTTTAAGGGGATTTAGTAATCATTGAAACAAAGAGGTCCGTACGGACCTTAATTGCTTTTCTGATTTCCTGAAAATTCCCAAAAGGTCCTTTTGTCCCTTTTTATCCCAGAAAGGCTCCTCCCCTGGTTTGGTTGGGGGTTTGAGAGGGTTTTGAGAGGGTTTTGAGTGAGAGAGGTCTCTGAGACTGCGTGGATGAGTCTGCGGTGTTTCCCGTGTGTTTGAAAGGGAGTGATCCAGATTGGGGTACTTACAGGCTCGCAGATCGAGGTCAGCTGATTTACAAAGCGGCTTATGTATTGCAGTCTTCCCATGAAGGATTTCACTTCTGTCAGCGTCCGGGGTGGCTTCATTTCAACTATCGCCTTGATTTTCTGAGGGTCTACTTCAATTCCCCGTTCTGTCACCATATATCCTAACACCTTGCCTCGGCTTACACCGAAGGTGCATTTGGCTGGATTCAGTCTCATGCTGTGGTCTCGGAGGCGGCCGAAGAATTTTCTCAAGGGGTTGTGAAGGCTGTTTTGGCTTGATCTTCTTCTGCCATTTTGATTTGGTTGTAACCGGCAAAACCGTCGACGAAGGATTTAACTTCGTGGTTGGCCGTGGAATCTACCAAAATATCGATGTTTGGCAGGGGGAAATCGTCTTTTGGACTGGCTTTGTTCAGGTCTCTGAAGTCTACGCAGCACCGGATCTTTCCGTTGGCCTTGGTCACCGTTACTATGTTGGAAAGCCATGTAGGATATTCAATGACCCTGATGAACCCTGCCCTGAGCATCTTTTCTATCTCCTCTTTCACTTGTAGGGACCATTCGGGCTTAATTCTTCTTAGCTTCGCTGGCTTGACTTCTGGGTCGAGCGGTATTCGGTGCTCAACTATGGAAGGATCGAGGCCTGGCATATATTTATAGGACCATGCGAACACATCCACGAATTCTTTTAGCAGCTCAATTAGGGCGTCCCTTTCAGTCCCTTCGAAGAAACTACCAATCTGCGTCTCTTTAGGCTCTTCCGCAGTTCCCAAATTCACACTCGTCAAAATCTCTTCGGCAGCTTGGGCTCGATTTTCCTCTTTCCGGATAACCTGCTTAAAGATTTCTTTGATATATTGTTCATTTAATGTGTCTGCTTCTTCATCTAGTGAATCGTTATTAACTATTTTTAGATTATTAGTTAATTCATCATTAGTTAAAGTGGCAATCAAGGGATACTCGGAAAGGTTCGTCATTTCATTGAGAATAAAAGGGAATACAGTATTGGCTACAATTTCGTGGTCTTCAGGCGTGAGGCCATCCGACGACTCAGAAGACTCAAACTCAACAATGAGAGACTCGGAGGACTTTACAAAGGTTGACACAAAGGGACGGGGGACCAATCCAAGCTTGGTGATCATTTCTTCTTTGGTCGCGGACGGGCCTGAGAGAGTTTCCCAATTCTTTAGCGGCATTGCTGTCAGAGGCCTCATGACTCGGGGGCTGTCTCGTTTCTGTCCTCCTTCCTCAGTCATTGCTATCATCTCTTTGTCTGAACCAGAATCAATTGTGTTTGGCGCCTGAAAACTGAGCATGTGGATGTAGAGATCTTCCTCAATTCTGGGGAACTCTATCTCGTCACAATCTGACCGCTCAATCCAGATGTAAGGACGTATTGCGTCTTGGTGTGCTGCTGGAAAAATCTCATGCCCCATGCTTGAGCAAAAAGGCTTAGCAGGCAGTTCAGCAAGGAGGACGTCCCACATGACGTTCATAGATTCGAGTTGAGCATGACGATGCTTGTCGATCTTTATCATGAAAATTTCCTGGCTTGGCAGGGTCAGAGAGTGGGTTTGAAGAATGGTGACAAAGCTGTGATTAGGGACCGGGGGTTTGTGTGCCTGTATCATGGCGGTGTTCAATGTTTCCTTCCAGTATGCCTCCAAATGTTGGAAATGACAATTGAATTTGATGAATCGAACTTCTTCGGAGTCTGCTCGCTTGAGTGCGTTGACATAATTGGCATCACCGGATTCTGGGGGATTCTGATGAGACTTGCCCCGATAGTCCCTTGGTCGATTCGGAGGAGGTAGCCCCGGTGTCTGGCTAAGAGCATGCTTAGTGACGGTCTCGGCTTCGTTCCCTATGAGGAAACTGTCACCCCTTATGACTTCAAGGTCCCCTTGTCGGTTAATGAATTTGACGCGTTGGTGGAGGGTGGAAGCTATGGCTTTCATGTGATGCAACCAAGGGCGTCCTAATAGGGCTGTGAACTCGGATGGGATATCCATTACATGGAACTTCGCTGGCACCATTTGGGTTTCGTACCAGAGTTCCAGAGTCACTGTCCCCAGGATGGGACGAGACGAGCCGTCGTAGGCCTTGATAATCCGGGTAGATGGGATCATATGCCTTTCATTGATGCGCAGGGCCCGCATCATGCTAAGGGGAAGGACATTAATGGCCGATCCATTATCCACCAATACTCCAAGGAGCGATACAGTGTTGAGCTTAATGGTGATGTACAAAGCTTCATTGTGCTGGGAAACATCTCTTGGCAAATCTTCGTCGCAGAAGGTGATCATGCTACCATATAGGCGGGGATCATAGATTTGGTGCTTGTCTGGAGAAAGAGAGTCATCAAGCCAGTCACTTCGTGCCTTTTTCTTGCGAGGTAGAACCTTAGCTGAAGCCCCTGGGTTATGCTGAGGCCGTTTGTAGCGGTTGCCGTCCCCAGTCAGCATATTGATTGAGTGCGAGCGCCAAACTGGCGTTGGTCTTTCTTTGTCGGTATGCACTCGGGGGCTGGACAAACTGAATCTTGGCCGATCCCGTGGGGGGATAGATTTCTGATTGGCAGTAAAATTACCCAGATCTACAGTATTCTGGTGTCCGAAGGTCTCAACTCTATCGTTGGCAAGGTTTTTCGGCTTTTCTACCCCTGTTTGCTTTGGGGAAGACTGGCTGGAGTAGAGTACATAATAATCAAATCCCCCAGATGGCTCCCCGAGCGTACCCACACTGGTATCACCGGCCTCGAACCTCTCTTTCAATTTCTGCTGGGAGGAAATTTTCTTCTTTTTAGGAGGACGGTCCTCGTGTATCCAGTCCTGATAGTCCCTTTCAAGGCAGTCGGGGCAGTCACAGATATCCCACCAAATGTGTTCTACGGCTGGTGGTGGATTTGGGACCTCAGGTTGAGCGGTGCTGGAGTGACTTTGAGTTGAACTGGTCCGGGGAGATCTGCTGTTGGGCTCATCTGGCAGCGAATGGTTGGACTCTGCCGGGTAATGAGAGGTATCAAGATCCAGGGGAACAGGCATATGTTTGTCCTTCAGGGTAGCCCCAGTCAGTTGGGAGATTGTTAATGTCCCAAAGTGGCGTGTGGCCTCTTCAATCCAGGCTTGCTGTTTGTTCTGGCATTCCTCAAGAGCTTTGATGGCTGACCATATTTCCTCCACTGTTTCCCGATCTTCACTACTCATGTTGATATCTGCGGGATCGGTATTGTTGGTGTAATGCCCTAGGCTTTAGTTATGTTTAACTGAAAACCGTTATGTATCATCTTTATCGTTTATGTTTATTATTTGATTATTATATAGTTTGCATATTTATTGTAATAATCTCCGTCCCTAATTATTAAGAGAATAATTAGTATAATTGTCAATGGATAATCATATGATGATTATATGCATAGAGATGCACATTGAAATTATGGGTACTTGTTAGAGAACAAGTGACTGGACTTGACCCGTATGAGATTTATGTCATGGTCAAATGTCATAATTAAATCTCATATGGTCACTTCATTTAGTCCCTAGACCTGAGATTATCATGACCTTACATATGATGAAAGTTATGTTTGATTTTAGTCAAACGGTATCTTAACACGATATCTATAAAGGCTATCTTTGGCATGATCGGATTCATGATGGGAAGGATGATAAGTCAAGATGGAATTTGTCCCTCGGAAGAGAGATGTTTTGCTTGGGCCCCTCGATGAGTGATAATGATGAAAGCGTGTGGCCACACCCCAATATGATTGGACTATCATTATACTCAAGATCGAGAAAGCATTGAACAAATACAAGTTGACGTGGACCATGACTTGTGTTCAATATAACATCGTGAGACAAAGGGAGAAATGGAAGTGTACCATTGGAAACGTGAACTCTTACGTTGTGTTATTTGGGTAGACATAATGGCTTGCTAGAGTCCGCTTATGTCTTATGAGGGTCGATATGATCGGACTCATTGCCAACATAATACAATCCTATTGGGTCACACACAAATAGAATGAATTGGTTGAACAAAAGGAAGAATGATTGAAAGTTCTGTAAACTGGCTAATTATGTCACGCGACATAACTAGCCACTGGCTAAATATGTCACGCGACATAACTAACCACCAGACGCGGATTGACAGCCTGGTCTCCTAATTCGATTAGGAAACATATTAATGCTAATGTAGTATAAATATGAGAGGTCTGTCAACCCTAATGGTCTAGCCGAATTTTTCAATAGAAATTCACAATCAAAAGTCCTCTCAATATTCTTCCATAAGTTTTAGGAATCTAGCAATTCCCAACCCGAGAATTGTTCTCGACATTCATATTTGTGTGAATTACCAAAAGAGGGTCTTAATTTGTTCAAACAAATCAAAGACCTAGAGTTCAAATCTGAAGATCCAAAGGAGTTGAATATTTGAAGATTTGAAGATCAAAAGTTTGTGATTACGAATCACATAATTATCCGTTCGATAGCTCAAGACCGGAAAGCAATTTAGGTTGGTAAATTCTATCTCATAGCAATTCAATTTAATTGTATAGAACGGATCTTAGGGCTTGGGTTTTGTGTTAATTTGATGCTTAATTCCGCTGCGCATGGACCCATAAAACCCAACAGTGGTATCAGAGCCCCGTTCGTATGGTTAAGTTTGAATTAACATGCTAGAATGATTATATAAATTGTTTATATGTTCGTTGCATGTTTTTGTATGCGATAGAATGTTTATTGTTTATGTGAAACAATGTGAAAATCGTT
Source organism: Adenophora triphylla var. japonica (assembly GCA_022495995.1). Taxonomy (NCBI): domain Eukaryota; kingdom Viridiplantae; phylum Streptophyta; class Magnoliopsida; order Asterales; family Campanulaceae; genus Adenophora; species Adenophora triphylla. The sequence goes on along the minus strand of JAFEMH010006828.1, from coordinate 57,411 downwards.
TTCGAATTATGATGAATTAAATCTGTAAAAGGGCTGTTTTATATTATTTAATTGCATGTAATCTGAATTGATTGAAATCTGGAAATCCTGCGAACTGGCTACCTATGTCGTGCGACATAGAAGGCCACATGTGGAAATACTGCACTGGCTAGTTATGTCACGCGACATACTTAGCCAGGCTAGTTATGTCACGCGACATAATAAGCCAAATCTGGGCAGAATCAGTTTGTTTAATTTTTTCTGCTATTCTGTGATTGTGTTTACAATCTGAGATGTTTTATGTCTTAATCTGGATGCTATAAATTTCTGGAAATAAAATTTATAGGGCTATGCTAGATTAATTCATTGTTTAAGATGCATGCTTAATTAATTCAAATATGTTTTATTAATTGTTGCGATGCAAGAATTAATTGTTCTTAAGTGTTAAGAATTTTATTAGATGTTTAGTTGAAACATTGATTCATAGTTTCCTAATATGTTTAGATTTAGACATTGTAAATTTTGGATTTTATGATTGTTTATGGAAACAAGTCATAATTACGCGAAATTTAAAAGGAAACTGATTATTTATAAAAGGTAATGATTATGTTGCCAAATCAGAGCTGATTTCTAATTGTGCATGACTAGGAGAGTTCTGTCTAAGGAAGAGTTGGTACTTAAGTAGTCCTTGTGGCTCACCTATCTTCCTGGGAACTTACCTGGTGCATGATTGTGACTATCTTTGCTGATATGCTTATAATCTACCTTAAAGAACCTTCATTTAACTTTTAAGTTCTTTATGCCAATCCATGATTAAAACACTTGAGACCACTCGGATAGTTTTGGGTGGGCTTGCCATAGCAAGGTGCTTTGATTCTATTCCGTTTGCAAGCAAGATGAGGAAATGGTGGTTCCTATACGTTTAAAATGGATGAACTTAATTGAGTTATCAAAATGGTTTTGGACCCAAGGCATAAGATGAGATTAAAATATGCTTGGACATATGATGTCTTAAATAAATCTCATAAAAGATCCTAAGAGTCATATATGATATGATTGATGTTTTCAACCTAATTAGTTTAATCTTGAGCGGTGCGCCATAGCGTACTTGAGATTAAATTAATGTTGGATCTTAGCCCTAAGAGTCATATACGATATGATTGATGTTTTCTACCTAATTAGTTTAATCTTGAGCGGTGCGCCATAGCGTACTTGAGATTAAATTAAAATTGGATCTTAGCCCATTAAATGCATATTATGCTTATTTGCATTGGAAGGTGTATGATTTAGTGGGAGTATTTGTAAAATACATTATTTGCTCTTAAATGATAAATGTGTTGATATTGATGTGTTCATATAATTTGTATATTTTATTGTAGAAGTAGCATTACATAATGATAATTGCGATTCGTCCTTATGAAGGACAAAGTTCGAAAGGAACAATACATAATGTGTACGTTCTTGACGAATCCGTTCCTACTGAACCCATTGCAAATGTTGCAAAGGGCAAATAAGGAAGCAACATTAGAAACATATTGATGATTATGACAATATTGCTTGCCTTGTAATTGCCATCATGTTTAAAGGCTCTTGTGAAGAACCTTAAGTACATGATAACTATTCTTCTGTTCTAGCATAACACAAAAGGGGAAATGTTTCAAGTGCATGCTAGGCAAAAGATATATGTTGTGGTGAAGGCTCTTAATTCATGAGATGAAAGAAGGAGCAATCCGCAAATTGTGTTAATGGTTGACACAAGAAAAGGGTTCATAAAGGAAGGAAAAGAAGGTAAAGCAAAGGTTGCTAAACCTAAGGCAAAAGTTGCAAAGCCGAAGAGGCTAAACCTAAAGTGTCTCAAAAGGATGCAGTTTGCTACCAATGAAATAAGATTGGTCATTGGAAGCAAAGTTGCAAGGCTTATTAGGAAGGCCTAAAAGGTGAAGAAGGGCAATATGATTGCTACTACTTCAAGTATCTATATGATAGATATTTTCCTTTCGACTTCTTGTTCTTGGGTATATGATACAGGATTGGATCCCACATTTGTTTAAATGTGCAAGGAACAAAGAATAGAAAGCTACTCAAATAAGGTAAATTAAACCTAAGCATGGGAATGGAGCAAGAGTTGCTACATTAGCCATAGGGACTTATGAAGTCACCTTACCTTGTGAAGTAGTACTTGTTTTGAATAAGTATGACTACGTTCCGAATTTGAGTAGGAGTATTATTTCCGTTTCTTAAATGGATGATGAAGGATATAATTTTCTTATTTTCAATAAGAAGTTTTTTATTTATTTAATAATATGCCTTATTGTAATGCATATGTCATTAAATGGTCTTCATATCCTTGATGATGAGAAACAAAATAATATTGAAGATATCTATAATATAAATGGGAAATCTAAACCGAACAATATGAACAAAGCGTTCATATGGCATTGCCGGCTTGGTCAAATAAATAAGAAACATATATCTAAACTCCATTAACATGGACTTTTAGACTCATATGACCACGAATCATTTGAGGAATTTGGATCTTATTTATTGGGATTATTGACCAAACCACCCTACACTAAAGTAGTGGGAGGGCTAGTGACTTATTGGTCATTATACATGAGATGTATGTGGACCATTAAGCAGCATTGCTAGGGGAGGATTTCGGTATTTCATCATATTTCACCAATGACTTATCTAGATATGACTATGTCTATCCGACGAAGTCCAAAGGTGAATCGTTTGAGATGTTTCGAACATTTCAAGATGAAGTGCAAAATAACTTGGCAAAACTATTAAGTACTTCGATTAGATCGAGGTGGTAAATATTTGAGCCAAGAGTTTGACAATCATCTCAAAATTATGAAATTGTTTCATAGTTGACTCCACCCGGAACACCACATTGAATGATGTGTCTGAAAGGAGGAATTAAACCTTGTAGGACATGGTTCGTTCGATGATGTGTCAATTTGACTTTCCTATTTCCTTTTGAGGATATGCATTAGAAATAATGCGGTTACACTGAATCGAGTCCCTACTAAATCGGTTCCTAAGGCCCCACATGAGATGTGGCATGGAAGAAAACTTAGTTTGTCTTTCATGAAGATTTGGGGTTGCGAATCTTATGTAAAGAGACTTGTCTCTTGTAAGTTAGCACCAAATCTGACAAGGTTATTTTCGGATATTGATTTTACAATCACAAAGAGAACAAAATGTTTGTTGCTCTACACGATTTGTTTCTTGAGAAATAGTTTCTCAATAAAGAATCTAGTGGGAGTAAAATTAATCTTGAAAGTAGTTCAAGAACCCGAAAATAATATGGAACCAAGAGTAGAGACAGAACCAAGTTCACAAAGGAGTTGTGAAACCGGTTCAAGATGCACAAGTCCATCGTAGATTGGATAGGTTACGATCCGAACTCAAGAAATAGTGATTTCTCGTTGCGAAAAGTGATGAAGTGGAAGTCATTAAGAATGACGATCCTACTTGCTATCAAGAAGCGATGTCCTCTCCTAATTTGGATAAATGGTTAGGAACCATGGAATCCAAATTACAATCCATGTTTAACAATCAAGTTTGGAACTTGATTGGGCTACCTAAAAGTGTAAAAACTAAAGGGTGCAAGTAGGTCTTCAAAGACCGACATGGATGTGAAGATGTATACTTTCATGACTAAGGATTGTAGCAAAGGGATTTAGGTTAATTCATAGTATTGACTATGTTGAAACCTTTTTCGCCAGTTACAATGTCGAAGTCTGTTAGAATTTCAATTGCCATAATCGCATATTGTGACTGACAAATGGATGTCAAACGACTTTCTTTAAATGGAAAGATTATTAAGGATGTGTAGAGTACACAACCCGAATAGTTTGTCGATCCAAGAAACTCTAATAAAGTATGCATGTTGCAAAGATCCATGAGATGGATTGAAGTAAGCTTCAAGGAATTGGAATCTTCGTTTTGATGAATTGGTCAAAGAGTTTGACTTCATCAAAGAACAAAGATGAATCTTGTGTATGCATGAAATTCAGTGGGAGCGTAATATTATTTCTATTGTTTTATTACAATGATATCTTACTCATTGGAAAAACAAGTTCTGATACTTAAGACTGTTAAGTCTTGGTCAAGGAAAGGTTTCTCAATGAAAGATATGGGTGAAGCCGCTTACATCCTTGGCATCAAGATCTATAGAGATAGATCTAGAAGGATAAATTGGTTTGAGTCAAAGTGTTCACATTGACAAGATTCTTAGAAGGGTCTAAGAAGAATAGCTTGTCAATGGGTCATGGTATTTCTCTTAGCAATATTCATTGTCTTATGACAACTGATGAGCAAAAGGGAAATGAATGAAGTTCCATATGCTTCGGCATTTGGATCTGTCATGTACGCCATGATTTATACTAGACTCGGCATCTCATATGCTCTAAGCATGATGAGTCGATACCAATCTGATCCCAATGTAAACCATTGGAGGGCAGTCAAGATGATCCTTAAGTACTTAATAAGAACTAAGGATACGTTCTTGGGATTTGAAAGATTGGAAGTTAATCTTGTTGTAAGGGTTACATAGATGCTAGCTTCCAAACTGACAAAGTTATTTTAAAATCGCAATTAGGATTTGTGTTTGTGCTTATTAGAGGTGCAATTTTGATTGGAAGAGTTCCAAGCAGAAATTGTAGCCGATTCTACTACTAAGGCCATATTTTAGCAACATATGATGTAGCTGAAAGAGGCAGTTTGGATCAAAAGTTCATTTAGTGTTTTGGAAACACTTCAAGTGTTTTTCCAAGTATCACTAATCCGTGGAACTTTGTTGTGATAATTATGGTGTCATTTGTGCAAACAATGGAACCAAAATCACAACGGTGATCCAAACACTCACTTAGACGTTCTTCGAGGAATTCATAAAGAATGAGAAGACGTTAAGATATACAAAATATCAACCGATGATGATATAAGGGATTCACTTACAAAGACCCTCGCATAGGCAGAAGCATGGTAGGCATGTTAGATCCATGAGTATTCGATACATAAATGGAGCCTAGTGCAAGTGGGAGACTGTTGGTGTAATGCCCTAGGCTTTAGTTATGTTTAACTGAAAACCGTTATGTATCATCTTTATCGTTTATGTTTATTATTTGATTATTATATAGTTTGCATATTTATTGTAATAATCTCCGTCCCTAATTATTAAGAGAATAATTAGTATAATTGTCAATGGATAATCATATGATGATTATATGCATAGAGATGCACATTGAAATTATGGGTACTTGTTAGAGAACAAGTGACTGGACTTGACCCGTATGAGATTTATGTCATGGTCAAATGTCATAATTAAATCTCATATGGTCACTTCATTTAGTCCCTAGACCTGAGATTATCATGACCTTACATATGATGAAAGTTATGTTTGATTTTAGTCAAACGGTATCTTAACACGATATCTATAAAGGCTATCTTTGGCATGATCGGATTCATGATGGGAAGGATGATAAGTCAAGATGAAATTTGTCCCTCGAAAGAGAGATGTTTTGCTTGGGCCCCTCGATGAGTGATAATGATGAAAGCGTGTGGCCACACCCCAATATGATTGGACTATCATTATACTCAAGATCGAGAAAGCATTGAACAAATACAAGTTGACATGGACCATGACTTGTGTTCAATATAACATCGTGAGACAAAGGGAGAAATGGAAGTGTACCATTGGAAACGTGAACTCTTACGTTGTGTTATTTGGGTAGACATAATGGCTTGCTAGAGTCCGCTTATGTCTTATGAGGGTCGATATGATCGGACTCATTGCCAACATAATACAATCCTATTGGGTCACACACAAATAGAATGAATTGGTTGAACAAAAGGAAGAATGATTGAAAGTTCTGTAAACTGGCTAATTATGTCACGCGACATAACTAGCCACTGGCTAAATATGTCACGCGACATAACTAGCCACCAGACGTGGATTGACAGCCTGGTCTCCTAATTCGATTAGGAAACATATTAATGCTAATGTAGTATAAATATGAGAGGTCTGTCAACCCTAATGGTCTAGCCGAATTTTTCAATAGAAATTCACAATCAAAAGTCCTCTCAATATTCTTCCATAAGTTTTAGGAATCTAGCAATTTCCAACCCGAGAATTGTTCTCGACATTCATATTTGTGTGGATTATCAAAAGAGGGTCTTAATTTGTTCAAACAAATCAAAGACCTAGAGTTCAAATCTGAAGATCCAAAGGAGTTAAATATTCGAAGATTTGAAGATCAAAAGTTTGTGATTACAAATCACATAATTATCCGTTCGATAGCTCAAGACCGGAAAGCAATTTAGGTTGGTAAATTCTATCTCATAGCAATTCAATTTAATTGTATAGAACGGATCTTAGGGCTTGGGTTTTGTGTTAATTTGATGCTTAATTCCGCTGCGCATGGACCCATAAAACCCAACAGGTATCACTCTGAGAGGGGATAACAGACGGTATGCCGAACTCTTTCGTCCCTGACTGCTGTTGGAATGGTGGCTTTTTGGACTGCTGTTTGGGGGCCAGTTGCCCTGTAAGTCGACGGGCAGGAGTCCCGGCGGTGGAGACATAGGAATCTTGGGGTAGCGTCTTGATGTATCCGGGACGATTAAGAAGAGGAGGAGAACTTTCTTCCTTCTTTGCGGTAAAAGTGCCATCGGAATTGAGACTGATAGTCAAACCATGACTTGCGACAACCCCCAGAAGGTCGTCGATTTGAGCCTCATGTCGAAGTCTCATCTGTTCTACCAACTGGATCCAATGCTGGTCTGTCTGAGGGATTTTGGAGGACGGAGCGACGTTGTCCCCATCATTACCGGCTGATGCAGACATTCTAAAACCCGGAGTCGGAACAAACGGCGAAGCTGATGATGCGCTTGACTCTTCCCAACTGATCAAGCGGTGACCCGGTGTCCGGAACCAACCTTTGTGAGGAGCTGCGGGGGAAAAGGCACGAGGGTTCAGAGATTTAGGGATTGAAGGAAGGTAGGTGTTTGGGCTTTGGGCTCATGCAACATGCAGTTATTTGTTCTTGTTTACTTAAAACATGTTTTATTAACCTAATCGGTTGGAAAAGATTGCTCTTCTTTTTCGCAAACTACTATGGATCCTGGATCAGTGGGCCCCGTCACTACGTCTATAAGCCCCTCGTATTCCACCTGTATTTCGACCTCCCAGGGTGGACAGCCCCGGGCGAGGGTCCTATAGGGCAAGCGGGTCCCACCGACCGAAAGAAAAACGATCCTAAAAGTCTGGCGGGTAATCGAGTCTTAACGAGCATTCGATGTAAATTACGGACAAAGCTGACGTCAAAAGTCAAGATCATGTCCGAGGGCTCGACGAAAAGTCCGCATGATTTGACTGATAAGCGTCCACAATTGATCTTGACTTGTCGTCAGTTAAGCCGTAATTAGGCATGGAATAATCATTAATCCTTGATGACTCAGTGTCATGCTGGGAGTCAGTGTATAATTTGTGCCAGTCAGAGCCAAAGTCAAGGCGCCGGTCAATATCTTGGTCAAAGTCTGCGGCGGAAAACCGGCATGACTTCGACTGATTAGGGTCCCCGAAAGATATTGAGTCGGTATGCCGACAAAGGCTTGAAAGGAAAGGTCTATACACAGACATGGCATGACACAAACCAGACTAAAAACCAACCGGGTCTCGGACAAAGTGTATCACGGACAAGTGCATGGTCGACACGAGGCTCCATGAGATGTTTGGGTAGTCATGTGCTTGCACCGAGAGGCGTAATAAGACCAAACGGGCCGCGACAAGGATTTCCCCAGGTTAGGGACGTAGTGTGCAGTGTAAGGTCACGTGCGCGTAGTGTGCAAGCAGTCTATCTTTTTTTTTCTGAGTAAAATAGAAATTTTTTTATGTGTCTTAAAAAGAATGATGCATGATTTTTTTTTGAAAATTTTCTTTTTTTTTTTGAAACTCCTTTTTTTTTTGAAATTCTTTTTTTTGAATTTTTTTTTGAAAGTAAATGCACACATAAGCACATAAACACAAAAATTCCGACAGTTAGGGACATGATTCCGACAGTCAAAATTTTGACTTTTTCCGAGGCGGCCAAAACAACACGAAAATGTGCAAAAATCAACACACACCACAAATGGTTTTTAATGCCGGGACGGAAGCTTGACCCTCAAAAGCTTTTTTTTTTTTTTTAAAACAATGATACCGGTACGTGGGATTGTTAAACCACAATTTATCCCCGACTCGTGTTAGGAGGCGATAACGGGAAGTTTAATGGTTTCCACCAATATACCAAATATCATTCATTTTTTTTTTAGAAAAAGCTTAAATTATTCCCCAGCGGAGTCGCCACTGTGATGATGTGCCACCAAAATTTTTCCGAAAGGTCTTTTGAAATTTTCGTTTCTTTGAAAACCCAATCGAAAAAAAGACCGGAGTCGCCACGCCATTTTTGTTTTAAGGGCCAAAACTTTGAAAAATGCCCGAGATTAGAGATTTGGGTTCGGAGGTCACGTTACACGCCGGGAAGGACGTTAGTGTGCACCCGGAATGCCTCGTAAAACGAGTCTTCCAAGCTAAAAACCATTTGTTTGTGTGTGTGTGTGTGTGTGTTACTTTGGCCAAAATAAGTTGAAACTGAGGAAAGTAAAAATTGGGAATTCTTTATTAGACTTTGGACAGATCCCATGATTTTTGGTGTGATTTTTGGGTTGAGTTTTGGTACTCAAAAGATTTTTGGAAGTTGAAAACCACTTCTGCCAGAATGAAAAAGGCAGTGGACACTTGACTTTGAAATTGATTTAAGGGCTTCAAAACTTCATAATCTGAGAAAACTCAGAGAATGAAAGTTGTTCCAGACACCTCAAATAAGATTTCTGTGAAAGAATTTTTCATTTTGGAGAAGATTTGAGGACTCAAAACCTTCTGGAAATCTCAGATATGAGATCTGGACTCCCAGAGACTGGTGATCTGACCTTCAAAAGAAAATTTGAAAAATGGAGTTTTACTCACGCAAAAAATAAAATAAAAATATATATGGAAATCTCTGGATGTTGGATACAAAAAGTGTTTTGTAGTCAACACCAAATTCCAAGTTTATCTGTGTCCAAAAAATTAGACCATGGACTGGGGTCTTAGAAAATTGCTACTGGACAGCAATTTCTTCTTGAAGAAAAACATGATTTAAAAGGGGATTTGGCATCCATGCTTGTCCCCATTTCCCTAGGTTTTGATTAGTGATCACTTGACATTTTAGTGGTGAATCAACTATATCAAACCATCCTTGGGGTACATTAGGACTAAGCACTTCATTTGCTTGGGAAGGGGAATTTTATAATTGAAAATGAGATTTGATGTATGAAAATGAGTTTTAGGGTTTTGAAAATGTGTTTTCTTTGCAAGTAAGTAAGAATACTTTGAAAATAATGTTAATCCTTGTAGAAGATCATCCATGGAGATGAACTTCCATGGTGATCTTCTTGGATCTAAGACAAGAAGATGAACAAACTACATTTTGAAGTTTGAAAATGTATGCATGAAGGAGTTTAGGGTAAGGAGAAGGAGGGTTTACCAATCTTCTTTGTGTTTTGGAGTTTTTGGCTTGAATGTAAGAGTGTTTGAGGCTTGAATATGAGAGTGTTTGAGTGAGTGTGATTTTGGGTGAATAGTTGAGAAAAAGGTGACAATTCTAGAGAATTTTCACTGTTTTCTCACTATTTTTGCCAAGGTGCAGTTACAAATTGTGTTTCTTCTCCTCTATTTCTGAGACTGAAGGCCTCAATTTATAGCCCTCTGAAAAATGCAATACCATCCGCGCGGACATGATCTGCAGCGTGCACTGTTCATTAATTACAGCTTCAGGCTTTGGACACAAGGAATAAAATTCAAATTAAGCAACAGAAAATGTCCCAGCCATTTCTATTTCGGGTTTTTGACCATTTCTTTTGTTTTTTTGATTCTTTCTTTGGTTTATCTTTTTTTGGCAATCCCTAATCTACCCTTACTTGGTTAGAAATGTTAGGAATGTTAGGAATTGTTAGAAATGTTATAACTTTCGTTAATTTTCTAACGAAAATACTAACAAGCTCAAATTGGAGCACTTACACCTGGTCACACCACCGATGATTGCTTCGTGCTGAAGCAAGTGGTCCAGGGGCTCATCGAAGAAGGAAAGTTGGAACGCCCCCGTGGCCCCAACACAATCGAAAATCCGTTCCCCCGGAACGACAGGAACATGATAGCCTTCAGTGAGCTCCATGCAAGAGTAAGTCCCCTGGTATCTCCGAAACCGTCAGCATGCTATCCCGCTACGATTGGGAATGCGAAACCAGAGTCAAACGTTCCCGTGACCGGGAATCCAGACAAGAACGTCCAAGGATGATTGTCTCCCTACGATCTCTGCCACGATCTAGACACACCAATGGATGGATCAAACGCTCCCCGGAGGAGACCGAATCAAACGGTAGCACCGGAAGCGGTCTAACCTTCACATACACGGACTTACCGATATGTGAAAACAGACACAACGAGGCCCTCCTCATCCTTATAAAGATAGAAAGGTTCTACCTCCTAAACGTCTTTGTTTACAATGGCTCCGCCGTCAACATCATTGCCCTGCACACAATAAAACGACTCTGTGTCAACCGCTCCCTGATGAGACCTTCGCCTCGGATAATCTGAGCTTACGACTCCACTCCACGCCCTGTCGTAGGAGTAACCAATCTGAGGATCCAATTCAACGAACGGCTGGAGTCGGTAGAATTCCAAGTTGTGGAAATCAACTCAACCTTCTCCGCCCTGCTGGGACGGCCTTGGCTGCACCAGATGAGAGCAGTATCATCTACTCTTCACCAATGTGTGAAATTCATCAACGCCAACGAAAACCTCGAAGTAATCCGCAGGAGCAGCACGATGGAAAGCGCTTGGCCAGCAAGCTATGACCCAGAAGAAGGTCCCGCCATGACCGAATATTCTCTACAGGCGAGTCTCCAGTCCTGACCCGCTACGAAATAGATCCCTACATCCACGCTCTAAGCCGTGACGAGCTAGAGATCGAAGAACTCATGGGCCAAGACGACAACGCTGAAATCCTCCTGAGGAAAGCTGGCTCATCACCGACCAGCTAGTGCAGGACAACCCCCTTGCCGACGCGCTCGGATCTCACGGGGACAGCCATCACAACATAGTCCAATTCAACATCCCGGTATCTAACCTGGAAGAACAATGGCACAACCTCCTTCAAATCCTAATCAGAGAAGAAGAGATAGAATGCCCCCTCGATTAAGACATCGTAAATTTCATTCAAGCAAAGATCCTAGATAAGGAAGCAGATTCTACGAGATAATCAACATCAGCAAGAATCAACTCCGAATCAGCGAATGCTTCGCCCTCCTGGAAGAAGCCCTCCATGACTTCTATCAACAAGGCCCCCCGAGATCTGGTAGCAACACCAATGGAGGGACAACGTCAAATGAGCAACCTAAAACCTCCGCGATCTAGTTTGAAGTCGAACCGCAGGCAAGCCATCCTCCGGGAACCGCATCGACTAAAGAATGGCCACCAAAGCCATCGCCACCCTCTCTGGACCTACAGCCCGCAAAGAGCAATGAAGCCTGGTCCAATCCCTCGTCGCCTAGAGTCTAGATTCGAGTCATGATGTCTGTGAATTCATGTCTTTCGAGTCATCTGATGGATCTACGCCGGAAGATTGTGAGTCCATAATCAACAATGTATCTTCTCTACGCTTTCAATAAAAGGTCCGACCTTTCTAGATATCCTTCCATTGCATCTTTAACGAAATGATGAGTTAACTAAATCACAAACAGTTAATAACTATTCATCTAATAAAGAAGCAGACACATTAATTGAACAATGCATCAAACGAACATTTAAGCATGTTGTCAAACGAGAGAAAAACCTGGCCCAAGATGCCGAGAAGGTTTTAATCAAAGTGAATTTGGGAACTCCTGAAGAGCTAAAGAGACGCAAATCAGAAGCCTCTTCGCCAGCACACCGCGTCAACCAGATCTTCCAATACCTCAAGAACGGGGAAACCGCCGTCATGAATGAGGAAGGCCAATGCAAAGAGGGAGTCAAAGCCAAGAGCATCATGGCCCTAAAACGCCTTTCCTCTCACTTTGTCATCCTTGGAGACATGCTATACAAAAAACGCTACCAGGGACCACTCCTACGCTGCATCAGCCAGGAAAAAGCAAATGAGATTATGAACGAAGTCCACAATGGGGCTTGCGGCCCCCACATGAACGTCAGAGCCCTGATGCAGATCATTCTTCGAATGGGCTACTACTGGATCTCTATGGAGGCAGACTGCATCCACTTTGTCCGAAGCTACGACAAGTGCCAACGGTTCTCCAACCTCAATCATCTACCTCCTCACGATCTCTACTGCATGACTACTCCCTATCCCTTCGCCACTTGGGGAATTGACGTTATCGGGAAAATCGCTCCGCCAGGAAGCAAAAGCCACAAAACGCCTTCAAGCACAATCCCTAAGGCACAAAACGCCTCCAAAAACACAAAACGCGAAACAAAACCCGGCCGTCATTGTAAGCCCGAACCTTGCCCACAAAACGGTAAACCAAGCACCGGCCATCAAAGTAAGCCTGAAATCCCTTCCTCAGGGGACAACAACTCAAAACAGGAATTCTTCAAAACCCGTACAAGACCACGCATCCCCAGCAGATAAACATCGGAAGTCATCGTAAGTCCAACCTCTCCCCAGCGGATAAAACCTTAGGGCACCACCATGCCCTCACAATCGACCTCGGTGGTCACATCATCTTAGGGCACCACCATGTCCTCACAACCGACCTCGGCGGTCACAAAACCTTAGGGCACCACCATGCCCTCACAATCGACCTCGGCGGTCACATCATCTTAGGGAACCACCATGTCCTCACAATAGACCTCGACGGTCACATCATCTTAGGGCACCACCATGTCCTCACAATTGACCTTGGCGGTCACATCATCTTAGGGCACCACCATACCCTCACAACCGACCTCGGCTGTCACATCATCTTAGGGCACCACCATGACCTCACAACCGACCTCGGCGGTCACATCATCTTAGGGCGCCACCATGCCCTCACAACCGACCTCGGTGGTCACATCATCTTAGGGCACCGCCATGCCCTCACAATCGACCTCAGCATTCACATCATCTTAGGGCACCACCATGTCCTCACAATCGACCTTGGCGGTCACATCACCTTAGGACGCCACCACGTCCTCACAACCGACCTCGGCGGTCACATCATCCTAGGGCACCACCATGCTCTCACAATTGACCTCGGCGGTCACATCACCTTAGGGCGCCACAACGTCCTCACAATCGACCTCGGCGGTCACACCACGCCATAGGGTACCACCATGCCCTCACAATCGACCTCGGCGGTCACATCATCTTAGGGCACCACCATGCCCTCACAATTGACCTCGGCGGTCACATCACCTTAGGGCACTGATGGATGTGTATTTACCCATCCAAATGATGCACTGTTAGGCTTTCTTTGTGTTTGATTCCCGAGTTTTGTGTATATTTGATGTGGTTTGTGAGTATTTTATGAGTACAGGGTATAGAGCTGATTAAAGGTGCATTTTATGGCTAAAAAGTGCAAAAGGAATAAAGTGGAGCGGAGCAGAGAAGGAAAAAAAACTAAAATTACGAGCTCAAGGACTAAACTGGCATTTGGAAGCTTTTGGATTAAATTGGAATTATTGGAAAATCCAGGGACTAAACGGGAAATATGGAAATTTTGGACGAATTTGATTTATAAAAATTCCTGGGTCAAAATGAAAAATAAAATCTTAAAGAGCGAAGTGCAAAAGAAGTCATTATAGTGGTCAAAGTGCGGTTGCAAAATTGCGAGACGAACCGAATACTAATCTATACCAAAATAGGCCAAAGTTACAGCAAGGGTTGGCCGGCCATTTCAATGCATTCATGGGCCAGTTGGGGCCATGGCTGGGCCAGAAGGAAGGAGTTGGGGCCATGGCTGGGCCTAGAACAGCACAAGCATTTGGGGCCAAAGGCTGGCCGAGGAATCAGTGCGCTGAAGCCTTGAATTCAAGCAAACTTACTGCCCATTAGAGCGGGCGCGCTAACAGCACTGCGGCCGCGCTTCACCCAATTACAGCACCAGGTTTACGTATTTTTCAAGGGCATGAGTGTCTTTTCCAACCTTGACCCATGGTTTTGTTGCCCTACTCTTTATTTATAAGCCACAGCAGCCACGGCAAGCAAGGGGAGATTATCACAGACCATATCATAGTTTTAGTTTATTTTTATTTGTTCTTGGAACACAATTGAAGAGAAGAATTATTCCGAATTCCAGGTTTTTATTATTTGTAAATTATGAGTAGCTAAATTCTTTAGATTTGTAGATTGGTCGAACCTTTACCGAATTTCTATGCATTAATATTTTAATTCTTTCTATTTGATTCCTTCTTGTTCAATAATAGATTTTAATTTCTTGTTCTTAGATTTGAGACGTATGTTAAGATACGAACTCATCTTTGAATAATTGAGTATTTATCGAGCCATTAATTTGGGCGATTTATACATTGACCACTATTGATTGAATAATTTGGTCTGTGCCGTAATAGAAGCGGATCAATATTAGGTTCTTTTATTCTTATGTGTTTAACGTATTCTTGGCATATTGTGGAACCGTAATAGAATTCACAATATTAAAAAGAGTATTTAGGATTGTAATCCGGCCACCTAACCGTGTCGATCCTAGCTAAAGTGAATGAACCCTAAAAGTTGAGTTGATGTTTTATAAGTAAAATTCTGCATAGAATGATGGTGAAGTGAAATCCAATCTACGAATCTCTGCTCATAATCTGCTTTCTCGTTTAGTTAGTTTTTGTTATTTAATTTATGCTCTTAGTTTTAAATCAATCTATAAACTTTGGTTACAAAATTCACTGCTTTCACTTTACTTGTTTACCAACGAGTCTCTGTGGATTCGACCTCTGCATTTGCATACTGCTACACCGGTAGTGAGTACACTTGCTCGGTTTTTATTACAAGAGGGAGTTTTCCTCCATCAAGTTTTTGGCGCCGTTGCCGGGGACTTGTTGCAAGTAAACAAGTAGGTTAGGTAGTGAATGCAAGGTCGTCGTTCTTTGAAGCCTACATTGGTGCCATTGGACGACAACATAAATAGACTTGAGGAAGCATTTGAGGGCGATTCCCTCTTTAATCCTCTTTTCTCGGATTCGGACACCGAATCAGAACCCTCCACCACCGAGGTAGAGGAAGAAAAAGCCGAGATGGCAGAACCACCGGCACAAACTATGAATGATTTCCTGAGACCTAGGGTAGACACATCTACCTCTTGCATAGTGCTGTCCGATGCAGCCAAAAATCTAGAGGTCAAAGGACAATACTTTGCCATGTTGCCAAGCTTTCACGGATTGCCTGGTGAGGATGCACTCACGTTCCTTAAAGAGTATATTATTGTTGTTGCTCAATTTTTGTTAAGACGAGGAGTAGCGAGGAGCAAATTAGATTAAAGTGTTTTCCTTACACTCTTAAGGGAGTGGCTAAAACATGGTTGCTGATGCTTGCACCGAGCAGCATTAGTACTTGGGGAGAGTTACAAGATGTGTTCCTTAAAAGATATTACCCACATCATCTTTTGGCTAGTTTTAGACAGAAATTGATGACATTTTCCCAAGATGTGGGGGAGCCCTTTCATGAGGCATGGGAAAGATTCAATACAATGTTAATACAATGTCCCCAACATAATTTTACACTACCCTCACTGAACCAAGCCTTTTATGATGGCTTGAATGACAATGGTCAATCAATGGTTGACAATCTTCGGAGGCTCGATAGGAGCCAAGACCCGGAAGAAACTAAAGCTTTATTTGAGATGTTGAGTGCTAATTCTCAACAAAAGAGTTCGAGGGGTAGAACAAGGGGGTACTTGAATTGAATGCTAGTGATAATATTTCAAAGCGGATTGCACTTTTAAATAATAAATTGGATAAATTATTTGCTTGTGGCACTTACATTGGTGCCAATGTTATTACTGATTATTGTGCAAATTGTGGTTTGTCATCTCATGTGACTAATATGTGTCCAAGTACAGCAAATTTCTTTTATAATCCTGAACAGGCACATGCTTTCAATGGATATGCACCAGGGCCACCACCCCAAGGCAACCAATATGGCAATTACAATCCATGGGGTGGCCATCATAATCAGCAAGTGAAACCTCTTCATGTGCCACCACCTGAACAACATGATAAAGAGCCTTGGGAGTTGGCAGTTCAGCAGCTAAGGATGGAGATGCAGCAAAGTAACAGACATACAGAAGCTGCGTTTGAAAAGGTGGGCACACAAGTAGAGCAACTTGTGAAGGTTGCCCAAGAGTTGATGAAAGAAAAGAACCCACCTGAGCAAGCAAAGTCAATCACGACAGTGTGGGATGAAAGTGAGGAAATCGAGGAGGTATTTCTTTCTTCCCTTGATAATTTTGAATGTGATAATATTGATAATGTTAGTGAGAAAGAGGATGAGATTGGGGAGGTTCAATATGTATTTTCTGCATTAAATTTAGAAACCCCTCCCCCCAATTTTGTGAAAACCACACCCCAGAGAGGTGTGGAGTTTGAAAAGGTTAAATATGTTCAAAAAGACCCCGGGTGTTTCACTATCCCAATTTCTTTTGGGGGTCAAAATTTTAAAGGTTTGTTGGATCTTGGGGCAAGTGTCAATGTGATGCCCTATCATGTTTTTAGAAGTTTGGGGGCGTGTGAGTTGAAACCACCCATGAGAGATTTGCAACTCGCGGATCTCTCAATCAAAAGACCCTTAGGGGTTATTGAAGGGGTGTTGGTTAAAATTGATAAAATTATTATCCCCATTGACTTTTATGTGATGTGTATGGAGGGATCAAGTGAGGAACAACTGAAAACTCCCATTCTGCTTGGGAGGCCATTTATGTTTGACACTAAGGCCACTATTGACGTGTGCCAAGGGGTGGTGTCCTTGAGAGGTATGGGGGAAGAATGTAAGTTTGTTATGTTTAAGAATGACAAGAACCTTCCCCTTAATGATAGTTTTGTAGGAGCCCTAACTGATGTACCAATTGTCAAATATGATGTGAATGGATGTGAGAAAAGTGGGGATAATGCGGACGTTTGTCCCTTGGCTAGTAACATTAAGGCCGACCAATACTCTAGGAGTAACGGGTCGTATCACTCCCCACACGACTCCCATAAAGAGTCGAATCCATCACATTTACCACAAGGGCCTTCAAAATCGAGAGTTAGTGAGGAGAGTTATAGTGATTTATCTGATTCTATATTTTTAAATATTTTTGTGCATGATAACTCTCTTGATCTTGGTTGTGAGAATGATGTTCTGCAGGTTGCAGAAAAGGTTGAGTTTGGGGGTGGAAACCCCAATAAAAAGAAAAGAAAGAGGGGTAAGCACAAGCGTAAAGTTTCAAAAATAAATGTGGCTTTACCCCTACTTGTTGACAATGGAGAGCTGAAATGGAAAGAGAAGGGCGTTTGTGCCCGTGAGGAAAAGAAATGGTCCAAAGGCCGCAAAGCAAAGGCCAAGTAAGCTTGGGACCATAGTCGGGCTAACGACTTTAACCAAATGCGCTGCTTGGGAGGCAACCCAATGAGGTATGTTTTATTTTATGTTAATTACTGTTTAGTAGTGTCTTGCCATACGTTGAGCCCAAGGCACGCTTTTGTTCTCTTTGCTCTGAGGACATAGCATGTTTTGAGTTTGGGGGTGGGCAACTCTCCGAGTTTGTGGGTTTATAGGGGAGTGTATATAGTGTCA
Organism: Adenophora triphylla var. japonica; assembly: GCA_022495995.1. Taxonomy (NCBI): domain Eukaryota; kingdom Viridiplantae; phylum Streptophyta; class Magnoliopsida; order Asterales; family Campanulaceae; genus Adenophora; species Adenophora triphylla. Next base: position 39,595 of record JAFEMH010006828.1, on the reverse strand, counting down.
CCCTCTAAAAAAATTGAAAAATTTAAAAAATTTTGTTCTTTTCATAGTTGGGATGTTGGCCAAAGTCTGTGATGATTAGAGTGTGCTTGAATTTTAGAATCACATGTGTTATCATTAGTTTGGTGATTGGGATTGCATTGAAACATTTAAATTATGATTGCACCACCTCTCACTTCCGTATCATATTCTTGGTCATTGTCATCAACTTAGGAGCCCTTTATGGGATCACTTTGTGTATTCTCGGGGTCCCTAGAACATGTTTGCATGATTGTCAATAACACATCAATAGGTTACTTGATATATATGGCTATTCTTTGAATCCCTTTTTGTGAGCCTTAAACTTTCTAGTCACTTATATAAAATATTCCGCTAGAACCCCTTTTGAGCTTGAAAAAGAATGGAATCTCTCACAAAGTGGGAGGTTATCTTAGACCACCATTCGCCTTCATTTGTACCCTCATTGTCCCACCCTTTTAACTTATACACTATTTTCCCACCGTTTCAAGAAAGTGAAACTGGGGAATGAATTGGGAATTGTGGGGGAAGTTTGGAAAATCAAGGGTGGAGTGGAAAGTGGTCACGAAAATAAAGAAGTGGGTCATGTTATGTAATGAAAAGAGGGGCTTGAGCAAAATAGTAAATGCACATTCTTTGTGATACATATGTGCAAAGTAAAAAAAAAAAAAAAAAAAAAAGCCTTGCCCTCTCAAATGTAAAGTGGAAATTATGTTTCAAGGTGACCAAAGAAAGTAGTGGAATGTGCTCAACCCCATGTCAATGTATGAAAAAGTTTTAGTTTGTGGGTTGTCACATTGGGAATAATAAGGGTGAGTGGAGAAGTTATCATCAATGTGAGGATGTATTGTTACAAGAAGACTTTCTAGTTTCACTTTCTTGTTCTCGTATGTCTTTACCTTCGTTTGTAGCCATGAACCTAGCCCTGCGATCTTTCGCACCATAACACTTTGAGTCATATTATTCTTTCAATATCTAGTAACCGGGTTGACAATCGTGTAAATATGCATATGAGTGTCCTTTTTGGGTTGTACTGTCTATGGCATATTGATTTAGAGCATCACTTAGTGAATCCATAAACAATCTTAGGTTATTGACAGTGACCTCCCATAATTCATTCATCATTCATGCCGCGGTGGAAAATTGTGAGTTTTATGCATCAATGTGATTGTAATCCCATTACTGTGGTGGCACTTGTTGATTATGTGTGTTGGTGAAAATCTGAGTCTTGTATGGCCAATGACTCATCTGTGATAGAACATTCCAAAAATAATTATTTTGCTTTAATATTTTATTATTAGTAGTTAGAGTAGTTTTATTTTATTTCTTTTAGTTTTGTTTTACTCGGGACGAGCAAAATGTTAGTTTGTGGGTGTTTGATGGATGTGTATTTACCCATCCAAATGATGCACTGTTAGGCTTTCTTTGTGTTCGATTCCCGAGTTTTGTGTATATTTGATGTGGTTTGTGAGTATTTTATGAGTACAGGGTATAGAGCTGATTAAAGGTGCATTTTATGGCTAAAAAGTGCAAAAGGAATAAAGTGGAGCGGAGCAGAGAAGGAAAAAAAACTGAAATTACGAGCTCAAGGACTAAACTGGCATTTGGAAGCTTTTGGATTAAATTGGAATTATTGGAAAATCCAGGGACTAAACGGGAAATATGGAAATTTTGGACGAATTTGATTTATAAAAATTCCTGGGTCAAAATGAAAAATAAAATCTTAAAGAGCGAAGTGCAAAAGAAGTCATTATAGTGGTCAAAGTGCGGTTGCAAAATTGCGAGACGAACCGAATACTAATCTATACCAAAATAGGCCAAAGTTACAGCAAGGGTTGGCCGGCCATTTCAATGCATTCATGGGCCAGTTGGGGCCATGGCTGGGCCAGAAGGAAGGAGTTGGGGCCATGGCTGGGCCTAGAACAACACAAGCATTTGGGGCCAAAGGCTGGCCGAGGAATCAGTGCGCTGAAGCCTTGAATTCAAGCAAACTTACTGCCCATTAGAGCGGGCGCGCTAACAGCACTGCGGCCGCGCTTCACCCAATTACAGCACCAGGTTTACGTATTTTTCAAGGGCATGAGTGTCTTTTCCAACCTTGACCCATGGTTTTGTTGCCCTACTCTTTATTTATAAGCCACAGCAGCCACGGCAAGCAAGGGGAGATTATCACAGACCATATCATAGTTTTAGTTTATTTTTATTTGTTCTTGGAACACAATTGAAGAGAAGAATTATTTCGAATTCCAGGTTTTTATTATTTGTAAATTATGAGTAGCTAAATTCTTTAGATTTGTAGATTGGTCGAACCTTTACCGAATTTCTATGCATTAATATTTTAATTCTTTCTATTTGATTCCTTCTTGTTCAATAATAGATTTTAATTTCTTGTTCTTAGATTTGAGACGTATGTTAAGATACGAACTCATCTTTGAATAATTGGGTATTTATCGAGCCATTAATTTGGGCGATTTATACATTGACCACTATTGATTGAATAATTTGGTCTGTTGTAGTAATAGAAGCGGATCAATATTAGGTTCTTTTATTCTTATGTGTTTAACGTATTCTTGGCATATTGTGGAACCGTAATAGAATTCACAATATTAAAAAGAGTATTTAGGATTGTAATCCGGCCACCTAACCGTGTCGATCCTAGCTAAAGTGAATGAACCCTAGAAGTTGAGTTGATGTTTTATAAGTAAAATTCTGCATAGAATGATGGTGAAGTGAAATCCAATCTACGAATCTCTGCTCATAATCTGCTTTCTCGTTTAGTTAGTTTTTGTTATTTAATTTATGCTCTTAGTTTTAAATCAATCTATAAACTTTGGTTACAAAATTCACTGCTTTCACTTTACTTGTTTACCAACGAGTCTCTGTGGATTCGACCCCTGCATTTGCATACTGCTACACCGGTAGTGAGTACACTTGCTCGGTTTTTATTACAAGAGGGAGTTTTCCTCCATCAGGCACCACCACGCCCGCATACACTCACGATTACAGACACGAACTACGATCAGGCTTGATTCCCGCTAGGGATACGTAGGAATCCTATTGAAGGGTCCAGCCAACCGACCTAAACGGTCACCCACAGGACACCACCACGTCCATGCACTCCCCCCACACACGAACTACGATCAGGCTTGATTCTCGCTAGGGATACGTAGGAATCCTATCAAAGGGTCCAGCCAACTGACCTAAACGGTCACACAGTATGGCACCACCATGCCCTCACAATTGACCTCGGCGGTCACATCACACAATAGGACACCACCATGTCCTCACAGCCAACCTTAACGGTCACACAATAGGACACCACCATGTCCTCATCACACAACAACAATTTTTAAAATAAGCCTTATCTCAATGTTTTGGGCTAAATCAAAACGGCGTGGCGACTCTACAAGCGAAAAAACGCAGCGACACTCGGTCCCGGCCCGACCAATGCCGGATGCGGGCGCCGCGCGCGAGCCGGATCCGGGTAATTTCACATACCATACCCCAGGTTCACAACTAAAAGTTCTAGCGATGGCGGAAGTTGAAAGGGAAACAAAGATTAAACCTAAAAGCTAAGGAATCGAAGGATACCTTAATTGGTTTGATGAAGATGGGTTTCTGGAAGCAAATCGTAAGCTCGAATACGCCGGAGGATCAGAGAAATTGCCTTGCTTTTGACTTGCTTGATTCGCCTGAGTAGTACTGAAGGTTTGTAAAGATGGAATTGGAAAAGGATTTTCCTTTTATACTTCTCCTTTTCTTTGCCGGAATTGGAAGGGTTGGCAGCGGTTAATTTCGAATTTGGAAAGTTGGGGGCACTACGGTAATTTCTCGTTATTCTCAACGCCAGTTACCGATGCAGATACTCAAGTGTCCGTACATTTAATACGTGTATTGCAGCGCATTAAACACCTGTCTACTCGTCGAGCTTCCACAGTCGACCATCCATTATCGAGCTATATCAGAATCCATATATTTTTCATAACTTCCTGGTCAACAAAGTTAACTCAGAAAGTTGGGGGCCACTGAACGGAATAAAAATGACGGGCTAGGCCCAACGAGCGAAGCCCAAGTATTCAGGCATTATTGCCACCACTTCCATAGTGGGTCGACCCAATTATTATCAGGCCCAAGGCCCAGCAGCAAAGATCAGTCGACCTAGCTCATTGTCCGACCTACCTGGTCCCGACCTGCCTTTGCCCGACATACGATCCAGGACTTAGACAAATATTATCCAGGACTTAGACAAATATTATCCGGCTATACCAATCAGTCAGGCCGACCTAGGCCATGCTAGCGACCTCGACCTACAAGACGTACGTCGACCTACGGTGTCATAACGTACGTGCAACTCTTTTCATAACTGAAGTCTTACAAATCAGGAGTCATTTACGTACGTGATCTCCTGCATGATTCTCTCCATGATCTTAGGGATTCTACTCAATCCTACTACAATTCTATCTCTTATCAACACTATAAATACCTCACATCATCCACGATTTTGAGGTAATTGCTATTTGCTATTCTGAATATCATCTTGTTCATTATAGTTTATTGCTCTATACACCATACTTACTCTCTTATTGCTCTATACATCATACTTACTCTCACGCCTGAGGGTCTAAGCCGGAGACCATCTCGCCTAGTCATGGGTTTCTTGTTTCAGGTCTAAAAAGCTTGGTGATTGATCTTATTGCTGGACGTAGGCTGATCGACACGATTCCTGCAGCATCAATCTCTATCTAATTTTATCATATATTAATCAATAACTTAAATTAATGCTTGCATCATAAATCTTAATTTAAATCATAAAATTAATATACAAGCTAAAATTCCTAAATTTTAAATTAAATAATAAATTATAAATTAATTTATTTTTTATAATGCCAAGATAGAGTCTAAACTCAAATGCGGATATCCTATAAATTTTCAGTTCGTATTTTGTAATTAACCCATTAGTTATCCAAGGTATCTCATTTATGCCGGAAAACTTATTAAAGATGATCAAAATTTAGCGCAACTTGGTGTTGAGAAGGGCTCCACCATTCATATAGTAATATACAACCGGAGGAACAGAGTGCTCCAAATTTCCGGCGGCTTGTAGCTCGAATAAGTTCGTCGCCTCCGGCCACCACCATCCACTCCTCCGACCCACTGGACAGGTTCTACCCTCTCCCTCTTTTTCTCTCTTACACGTACACACAAAAATGTGTGATTGACTTCCTTCCGTTGACTTTGCAACCTGCTTACTCTGTATACTATCTTCGAATTAACAATTGGTTATATGTTATTCAATTGATAAATGGTGGAATGGAAGGATGATAAATGGTTTTGCACATGATTATATGTTATTCAATTGATAATCTAATTAGGTTTTCTTTCCCTTAAAAGAAAGATGAACCCCTAATTTTGAAATATTAGAATCGAAATTAGCTTATATTTTAGGAACTTACTTGAGAGAGACAAGCTTGTGAATGTTTCTTCAGTTTTAGGAACTTTCTGAATTGGCTTAATTTGTCAGCTTAGCAATTTGTTTCATGAATCAAAATATCTAGCCTACTTTGTACTCCATCCGTCCCTAAAAGATAGTCTCACCTTTGATTTTGGTGGTCAAATTCATTGATTTTGGCGGATGGAGTATTTGCTAGTTTGAAACTATTTATCTCCGTAAATGTGGATTTACTGCAATCCTGGACCCAACCGTAATTCTTTTGAATCATCCTTGTTGCCCTTTTGCTAAAACCTCACTTCTTTATCATGCCCCTTGAAACTAAAGAGGTCATGGTGTTAATCTAACACATTATGGACCTCTTTTGTGTAACTTTTCATGGATTTCTGATTACATCCAAGTAACATCTTGCTCCATATGACTTTGTTATTTGGGCGGCTTTGCTTGATTAGAACCATGGAAAGAGCTTATATTTTTTAGCCCGTCCTACCATGGCAAGGTGCCTCTAATTTAGGTTTAAGTCAAAATATTGCATGCTAGAACTTCTTATCGCTTCTACTAGCAACCATCAACTAGGGTGCAATTGCTAGTTACTACCTCCATCCCAAAATAAATGTCAACTTTAACTTTTTGGTCAACTTGATTGAATTTAGACCAAAATTTAATGAAAGTTTAATGATCTTCATGAAATCTTAAACATTTATATTGCTCGACCATTAAGAATAATATCAATTACAATTTTTACAATTTCATGAAGATCATTAAAAATTCATAAAGGTTTGGTTTAAGGGCAATCAAGTTGACCTAGAATGTGTAAGTATGACATTTATTGGGAACGGGGAGGGGGTGGGGGATATTTCTTATGGAACAAGAGTACAAGCATTACCATTATTGTATTTAGGAAATGGCTAGAGCATATTATTAATAACACAAAAGAAAACTAACACATGATTTTATAGCTTTTGTAGGTCAAAGCAACCTCTAAAGTATCACCCAATTAGTTCACGACTCAAAACATGGCTGATTCACTGACGAATGAAGCGCCTGTGTCAATGTCGAAGCCATCAGTTGAAAATGTCGAATCTTCCATTACCAGAAAGTTGAATACATTGCCTCTAGAGCTAGATCCTGGGAAATCCTATACAGTTTGTATATACTGAGTTTCTGGAAAACATCGCAAGATCAATGTAGAAGCATATACACCAAGACTTGTCTCAATCGGCCCTCTTCACCATGGCAGAAGTGAATTGCAAGCCATGGAAGCATACAAATTGAGCTGCCTGCGTAGCTTTGCTGCACATTATAAAGTCAAAATGACCGATTTGGTCAACTTTGCAGCCAAAGAAGAATCTAACGTCCGAGCAGGGGCGGAGCCAGGGGGGGGCATGGGGGGGCACTCGCCCCCCCCGGCGACGGAAATGCAGTGGAAAAAATTTTTGCCCCCATATTTTTTTTATATATGTATATATATAATTAACTTCAAGATTAACACCAGTGAGTGGTGTGGTTCAGTGGTAGAAGGGGTGAAGTTAAAGCCTTTGGTGTTTCCTTTCAAATCCGTGTTCGAGCCCTGCTACCTACATTTTCAATTAATTTTATTTGTCCTCCATCTTTGCTATTCTCTCTTTCTCTCTATCCATTTCTTTTTCTTAACAGTTTTGTTGTTCTCTTTCTCCTAATTTCCTCACATTTTTTCCATCTTAATTAATAAGTTAGGCTTTTCCCATTTCTTAATTCTTTACATTTTTAACTAAAATACATTGTATTTCATGGATCCGACCCATTTTTTACTTGTCCGACCCGAAAAAAATTTTTCGGGGCCGCTGCCCCCGAACCCCCGTGAAATCTTGCCCCCCCCTGGGGCAATTCCTGGCTCCGCCCCTGCGTCCGAGGATGCTATGAAGATACAATGACTTTTAGCTGCGACCAATTTACCGAACTAATTCTTCTAGATGGCATCTTTGTGGTCGATCTGTTCCTGAAAAGTCATGTAGTTCATCGAAGAGATAGAGGTGATGCATTATATGAGAACCGCTGGATGCAGAAGGATGTATTACATGACATGTTGTTATTAGAGAATCAACTCCCTATTAGTTTCATCCGAGGACTATTTGTAAAATTTGTTAGCTTTGAGCCACGACATGGGTCTAAGTTCTATGATCTTGTTTGTGGATATTATAAGGACGTGGGAAACACAGAGATACTAGAGCTGAAAATGGGGAATGCGGGAAAGCCGTCAGAGCCAATATATTGGACTGAGGCGAGGCATTTGGTCGAGTTCTTAGTCTATCTTCATTGGCCTTCAAAGTCAAATACAGAAACACAGACTACAGAACCATTGCGTACAAGGAAGTTTGAATATACTCGAAGTGCTGCTGAACTAGAGGAGGCAGGGGTTACTTTCAAATGTGGGAAGGAAAGTTGTTTATTTAACGTATCTTTCGATCATGATATTGGAGAGCTTGTAATTCCACACTTGAAAGTCAATGATAACACAGAGACTTTTTTCCGTAATGCAATAGCTTTTGAACAATGTGGATATTATGGGAATAATATTACTAGCTATGTTATTCTCATGGACAGCCTAATAAACACGGGAAAGGATGTGGATTTGCTTGTTAAGTATAATATTATAGAGAATTTGCTCGGGGAGAGTGAAAAAGTAGCAGATATGTTCAACAATCTTTACAAGGAGGTAGTGGGGAATGAGAAAGACTTCTTCTTTGCTGATATTTGTAACAGTTTAAATACATACAGCAAAGATAAATGGCACAAGTGGAAATCTACTCAGTTCAAATGGAAAAGAATGCTCAAGAGAGATTACTTTGGGAATCCCTGGTCTTCTATTTCTGTTGCTGCTGCATCTATCCTGCTTGGGCTCACAATCACTCAGACCGTCTGCTCTTTGCTATCTGTATAGGTAAAGAAGTCTTTTTTTTTTCTTTTTTTTGTTGTAATTTTGTGGCATTTTATACATCTATTTTCTGAGTGCCCTTATATGTGAGATCGAATGGGCCAAATAAGTATATTAAAGTGCGACGTTTATTTTGGGAGTATCAAAATAGCCTGTCTTAAATGGGTTCTTGTTTGCAATGTTTGTGATGCTTGATTGGACACTTCTTGCCTACCAAAATGCCTTATTTTGTCCTGTTTACAAAGTCAAACTTTTCCCATATGTTGGTTTCAAATCCATTTTACAATCTTTATATCTTTAATTTATGAGCACACTATTGGACGTTCTTTGTATTTGCAGGAAGTCAGCATTTCAATATTACTTCGATAACTAAGTAGAGACAACAAAGAACTCAAATCCATGTTACAATCTACTCTCTCCGTCCCACATTAGCTTACCCATTTACTGTTGAGAACGAAAAATAAGGAGTGAATATATATAATGTTATTAAAGTAGGAGTTGTGAGTGGGTAGGAGAGAGAAAGTGGGGTAAAGAATAGTAAGTGAATAGTTGTTATGAGTATGACAAGTGGGCCCCATGAATAAAGAAGTAATAAAAAGTTTCTTCTTTAAAAAAGTGAGACTTTAAAGTGGGACGTCCAAAATAGCAAAATGGGTAAGAATTTATGGATAATTCTTTTTAGGAAAGTGTGATTTAAATTTGTCTTTGGATAATTCTTTTGTAGAGTTTGTGGATAGTTTTGCTATTAGCAAGGGACCTTTGGATGAGTATACTCGTATAGTTCATTCATATAGTTCATTGAACGGTGTACACATGTTTTTTTTTTTTTAATAAATATCATCTTTTTTTTTTAAGGCAATTTTGATAAAAACTCCTATATATAATTGATGGAATCTAACAACTTCAAATGTTAGGGTAAATTGGAGATTTAACTTACAATGAAATCTATTTTCTTTTAATCAAAATTTAGAATTCAAAAGTTGAGATCCATGTTTGCGTTTTAACTTCAAATTTTTAGTTTGGTGGTTTGTCCCTCTCAAATCAAATACTCCCTCCGTCCCGACCGAAGTGTCCCAACTTTCCTTTTTTGGTGTCTCATTTAAAATGTCCTAATCCAAAAAAGGAAAGTTTTTTATTACTTTTTTATTTGTGGGACCCACTTGTCATACTCACAATTAATAAATATCCACTAACTATTTTCTACCCTACTTTCTCTTTCCTACATCACTTTTCATACTCACAACATTTAAACTTTTTCTTTTTCCTATATCATTTTCCTTAATTTCCGTGCATGGATCATTTTGGAACATTTGGGCCGGGATGGAGGGAGTATTTTCTCAAACATTGAATGTTATTACTTACTAGTCAGTAACCCGTCGATACTCGACAGGCATAATGAATCTAATAATTAAATATTATAAAAACAATATGGTGAAATTAGGATGGTGAGAATAATACAATTTAAACAAATTAAATTTAATCCAATAAAATAAACTAATCTAATAATCTAAAATCTAATATGGGGGATAATGATAAGAGAAATCAGTACATGCTCCAAGACAATATTTCTACTTTCTACCACCATCACATTCTTTCAGATGAAGTAGTTGAGCCATTTGTAGTTAGAATTTATTACGTTTAAACATATTTTGTTTGCATTTAAAAGCTAAAATTTGTGTTTAAATCAAAATCTAAAATAAAACATTATACTACCTCCGATAATTTTTCATCTAATTGTAATAGTAATTTTTTTTCAATTCTATGAATTATAATTATGACTTCATTGAGACCTAAAATTATAAAGGATCTCGAGAAAAATTATTATCATATTATTATATAGATTTTTGTAATTTTTAGCTAACCCAAGTCGGGATTGAACAAATTTATTATTTTAAAAATTTATTAATTTATTGAATATTAATTTAAAGAGTGTCCACTTTAGCTATTTTTTCTTTTATCTATAAGCATTAACTGAACATTAATTACTTATTTCACTCCCCAATGTTAATCTATTTGAGGCAAACATTATACTACCTCCGATAAAAAATAATTGTCGTTTTTTGACCATTTTTGTCCAAAATAATTATCGCTTTTGGGTTGAAAAGTATTCAATTTCCAAATTTATACCTACATAAGAACTTGAACAATTGTATTAATTGTTTTAGTGAGTGAAGTAATGTAGGAGAAGGAAATAATAAATAAAGGTAAACTTGATAGTTTCTTCATTAAAGTATAATAATAATTGTTTTTCATAAAACCGATGAAAAACCAAAAAAAAAAAAAATTGTGAATACCAAAAAATAACAGTTATGTGAATGGAGGGAGTAGACTTAGACATGCGCAAGCGGTTCACGATTCCGAACCGCCGGTTCCGGTTCCGTGAAACCATAAAAAAGAGATGGAACCGATATTTTGATCGTTCTTTTTCAAAAATTATATTTTGGTCACTGTTTTTTGTATTTTGGTCACTATTTTTCAAGAAATTGTTAAAATCTAACGGTCTTGGATGAAAATGAATTAAAAACTATTATTTATAACAGATTTGTTTTAAAAATTAATCAAAAACTAAGATAAATGCCAATCGGTTCTCTTGTTAGGTTCCCCAATTTGAGCGCCGATTTCCTGGTAGGGCTGTAAACGAGCCGAGCCGAGTTGAGCTTTGAAGTTTCGAGCTCGAGCTCGTATAAAAGTTATCGAGCTCGAGCCCAGTATGACTGTTCGAGTTCGGATCGAATCGAGTTTCGAGCTGTTCTCGATCTTTTTGCGAGCTGCTTGAACTCGAGTATTAACGAGCCGAGCTCGAGCTTGGACTTATTTTTTGAAAAAAATCTGAAATCAAACGAGCTTTATCGAGCACTAATTCGAGTTGTAATCGATCTCGAGCTCGAGATCACCTCGAGCCCACTCGAACTCGAGCTTTCACGAGCCGAGCCCGAGCCGGCTCGTTTCGTGTAACAGCCCTAGCACATAGTGCTTAATGGGTCCCACATAATACCTACTCCCTTCGTCTTTAAAAAATGCATTGTTTGTGTCGGAACACTTTTTTATGGAAAATTATATTCTCTTCGTCCCACTACAAACTACTTTCTTCGTCCTACAAACTACTTCCTCCGTCCCACAGTAAGTAATACACAAAATGGGTTGACACAAGAATTAAGAAAAAAGGTAAAAAAAAAAAAAAAGGTGATGTGTTGTGAGTGTAGATAGTTTGGTAGGAGAGAGAAAGTGAAATAAGTGGGTAATAGTTGTGAGTATGACAAGTGTGTCTCATTTATATTTCGGGACTTTACTGATTACTTTGGGACGCCCAACATATTACTATGGGACGGAGGGAGTACACACTTTCCTTGTTGAAAGTCCCACTAGAAGCTACACAGTTCCTAAAATGAAAATATTTTATTATTTTTATATTAATGAGACTCACATGTCATACTCACATCAATTATTATTTTCTAACCCATTTTCTCTCTTTTACCTCACTTTTACCTCACTTTTCATACACCTACTACACTAGGGAGTATAATATTGATAGTTGAATAGGTGTTTAGGCTCCGTTTGTTTGGGGGAAAATGTTTTCCGGAAAACATTTTCCCCATTTTCCGGTGTTTGTTTCGCACCGGAAAATTGAGAAAATGTTTTACGCTAAACATGTTTATCTCATTTTCCGGAAAATATTTTCATTTTTCGGAAAATATTTTACAGGAAATCATTTTCCGGAAAATGTTTTACGCTAAACAAACGGAGCCTTAGTATAAAAAGAAAGGTATGCATGACTAAATAATTATTTTTGAGGATACAATTATTAGATGGTTCAGTCAAGCAGGTGATGAGTTTCTGGTTGTACATTTTTTTTTGTAATGAATAATTAATGGAAAGGATTCCAGTTTGACCCGTTAAATGAGCCTCTAGTTTTGTATTTTGGTGTTATATGTTTAAAAAAAATCATGAAAAAGCATGTAAACTATGGAGAGAAACTTGTGCAGATAAATACAGCTTATTTTTTTAAAAAAAGTGATATTTTTTATGGAGCAGTGGAACGAGTATTTGATGCTTGGACTTTTCGATTTCGTCTGCCGAACACTTATCAACATGCCTACTGCTGTGAAATTGAGGTAGAGCCCGAGCCGATCAACGAGCTGTGGTACAACAAAATCTACCAATACCTCAAGAACGGGGAAACCTCTTTCATAAACGAGGAAGGTAAATACAAAGAAGGCATCAAAGCCAAGAGCATCGTGGCCCTAAAATGCCCTGCCTCTCACTTTGTCATCCTTGGGGACATGCTCTCACGACCCTAAACTTAGGCACCATTTTGGTCACACATGGAGCACGTGGGGGGTGGGATGCATTGCATCTCATGCTAGGCATTAATTGTTAACTGATATGGTTACATGTTTATTTTGAACATTTTGATAATTTACGTGGTTTTAGATGTTAATAAATTAATTTTAATTATATAATGTCTAAATGGATCAAATGAAAATTAATGTAGTAAAGTTATAATATTTGAAATTTTAAATGAAAGGTTATATAAAAAGTATTGAGGAACTTAGGTGTAAATGTAAAGTTCAGGTGGTTGAGGGTAGGATTTCAAACTTGGAGGAGCTTAACTGTAAATTGCTTTATATAAATATCAACCTTCTCCCGGAAGCCTCTCAGTTCTTTCTCTTTCTCTCTTATCCTACGTTTCATCCTAAACCTAGGGTTACCTTCCGAAAATTCGTATAAATTAACCGTCAATCCGTTTTCCGTTTTGCGTTTTGATTGCAAATAATCGATCTAGAAGTCGAGTAGATCATTTATACCCGATCAAAGCTTCCCTTTATTTCAACATATTTTTGGGTAAGTTGTTATGATTCTGTTCAATAATTGTTCATACCAAGCTAAATGATGTTATTATGATTATATAAATGAGTTTGGTATTTTTGGTTATCTTATTTGGCCTTGAAATGAAATGAATAGTTAGTTTTGAATTGAGTAGGGTAAGATTTTAGTATAAGGGTTTGGTTTAAAGTGATTAAGATGTTAAAGAGGTGTTATATGGCTAGGAGGGAGTATGTGTTATGGTATGGAACCAAAATAATGAAGTTTGGTTGGGTTGTTAGATGGCTGCAGGGGAAGTATGTGATATTCATGGTTATTTCCTTGCCTTGCTGCTGATGTTTGAAACTCAGCAAGAATTCTGGGCAAGGGCATGACTCATGCCCTGGAGCACGAGTCGTTCCCAAGCCTTTCACTCGTGACCACGACTCGTGAAAATTGATCCACCCGTGCTGGTTTTTATGAAGGCCAAGGGCACGAGTCGTGCCATGGGGCACGAGTCGTGTCCAGTGCAGTTTCAGAGTATCAATTTCTAGGCCATTTAAACCTAATCAAACAAGTATGGATTTAGTTCCTCTTTGACTATAACTCTAGAACAACATTAGTACTTTACAATAAAGTCTTAAATGGCCCAAAATGATAAAGGGAAGGTTTTTAAATATAGTCCTGAAAATGGTTGAAAGTCATTTGTGATACTTTAACCAAAGTTGATAAAACTTGGTAAATTGATATGAAACCTTTATAGAAGGTGTTTAATATTACGACATGGATATGTAGGGCTTACTTGATATACATTGTGCCCATATGTGATTACATATTCATGGTTGGTTGTGCACATAGTGTTTAAATACAAGTTGCACTACTTCGTTGGTTGGAACATGAGTATTAATACCATGTTGTTGGATTATTGTTATTCAATAATGTTTAAATATATGTTGCACTATTGTGATGATTTAACATGAGTAATAGTACCATGTTATGTATTGATATCCCAAAGTGTGGATTTATTTTCAAGTATCTATTATGTACTTGAATGTGTTTGTATCATCTGATATGTAGGGGTATAATGGGATACGATCAATTATGGATTTGTTCTATAAGTGATTGAATTACATTATGCCTGATTCTTTCCCCTACGTGGCCACGCGGGCGGGGTTGATAGCTACGTATCGTGCCAAAAGCCTTACAGTTAGCTAGATTCTTATGGTTACCCGTGAATATGCCTAAGGCAGTTCACAAATGAGTGGAGTTTTTACTCCCGACGTTGTACGACTTATTGGTCAGACGTGAAAGGTAAAATAAGGTAACGTAATGTGTTTACCGCTTTACAATGTGATTACTTGCAGCCTGTTTATGTGTTGCATATTATATAGCATATTGTTGCATCCATAATGGCTTCTTTGAGATTTACCCCTTCTCCCTTTATTGTTTTAGATCCCGCTGAGACAGGAGGACCGGACCGGTGAGGCCGGAAAGGAGTTTGGACAACTTTTTGGGTTGTTAGGGTATGTATAGTTTGGGAGTTGGGAATAGGGGTGGATAGTATTCTTTTGGGGAGTTTTGTATATAAAACATTTTCAGTGTGGTTGTGTTGTAGTTAAGTATGGAGTTGGTTTCTTTTAAAGTTGGCTTTTGTAAGCCTTCACAATTACAGTTTGTAACTAAACAGGTTATGTTTTTTTTTAAAGCAGGTTTATATATCACCTCCAAGTAAAGAGGTTATGTTGAATTGTTAAGGTTTGTTATACTTTCAAACTAATTAAAAAGAAAGTTTTGTTTTTAAAATGGAGGTGGTTTGGGGACCCTCCAGCTTGGGGCACGAGTCTATAGGTCCCGGAGTTGGGGAGGCCCCACAGTTGGTATCAGAGCATTGGTTAGAAGTCAAGGGTAGATGTCTAGTCTAAGGGGGAGTGTGTGATATCGGCCTTAGGAGTGTTTAATGCGAGGATTGGTGTAATGGTGGGCTGGTGATGACCGGAAAGAGATCGAGGAAATATGGGTGATATGGGAGCCGGGAAACCGGAATGCCGAAATGATGAATATGTTCGGGGTGTTCCTTCAAAATATGGCGGTCGGGGTCGGGATCAACGGCAACTTTGAGGGAGACAAGCACATAGGTTAGAGAAGTTTGTCAAGATGGCTCCACCAAGCTACTGACGGGAACCGGATCCGGTGAAAGCGAAAGGTGGTGAAAGCTATGAACAAAATTTTTATGGCAATGGAAAGTTCGGACGAGGAGAAAGTCGAGATGTGATGTGTTCAAGCTGGAAGGTCTGCGAGAACTGCGGTGGCGAGATACTTAAGGAGAGTTGGGAGCGGGACCACATGCCCCAAACTTGGGACAACTTCACGAGGAGATTCAAAGAACATTTCATTCCATTGATCACGAGAGACAAGAAAGAGGTTGAATTTACGAGGCTCGAGCGAGGACGATGATAGTGGCCCGGTATTCGGCTAAGTTCACCGAGGCGGCAAGGTATTGTCCACATTTAGTACCGAGAGGAGGAGAGGAGAGTCTACATGTTTGTAAAGGGGCGAGAGTGGAGTTCCGAAAACATTTGTTGACACATGATTTCCCAAACTATCAAGCGGCCGGTGAACATGTCTTATAGAATTGAAAATGATATTGAAGAACATCGGGCGGACACTGAAGGTAGTGGAATCAAGCCCAAGTTTTCGAGGCCGGAGTTCGGGACGGAACGAGGGTCGGCGAAGCCTTGAACTCCGGGGAGTGGCTAGAGGAGGAAATGTTACGGTTTCAACTCGTCACGTATCCCGGCCAGTTTGGGCTGTTTGCAATTTTGCCGAGAGTGGGACATTACGAGGACCGATGTTGGAGAAATCAAGGTAAATGTGTAAAGTGTGGAGAAATGGGGCACTACAGGAAGGATTGTCCTAAATTGTGACGGGGTCCAGTTGCGGGTAACAGACAGCAGAGTGACCAGCCAAGGGGTGGCGTGAAGAGGGATGTTGAAGGGAAGCCTAAGGAGAGAGTGCAAGGTAGAGTGTTTGCCTTGGGCCGAGGCGAGGTAGATCCCACCGCGGTCATTAGAGGTATATTACATGTCTCAGGTGTCGAGCTCGTATTCTTATAGACCTTGGGTCGTCCCATTCTTATGTGGATTCTCATTTTGCATTCACTTTGCATAAGTTGCCTAAGTTGTTGCCTTATGTGCTAGAGGTTTCTACTCCTGGGAGAGTGCCTCGAATCCTCTTTGATTTATCATGATTGTGAGGTGATCATATGTGGGCATGTATTGCCGGTGGATTTGGTAGAGTTACCAATCCGAGATTTTGATGTTATTTTAGGCTTGGGTGGTTGAGTTATTGTCATGCCTTGGTGAATTTGTCGCAAGAAGCGAGTCACCTTTTCTATGCACGATGTGCTGTGTTTATATTTGATGCTGATAAGTCTTTATTTCGCATTCATGTTATATCTGCATTAAAGGCTAGAAAGTTGTTATCAAAAGGGTGTGAGGGGTACTTGGCATATGTGTTAGACTCTAGTAAGAAGTCTCCTGAGCTATCTCATATCCCAGTTGTGAATGAGTTCATTGATGTATTCTCAGCGAGTATTCTATGCCTACGAATAGAGAGGTGGAGTTACGTATTGATTTATTGCCGGATCTTGCACCAATTTCTAAAGCACCTTACGAGAATGGCTCAGTGAGTTAAAAGAATTGAAAATTCGGTTGCGGGAATTGTTAGACGGGGTTTCATTCGTCCCAGTGTTTCACCCTGGGGAGCACCAGTTTTGTTTGTCAGGAAGAAGGATGGTACATTGAAGTTATGTATTGATTATAGACTTCTGAATCAAGCTACTATCAAGAACAAATATCCTCTTTCGCATATTGATGACTTATTTGATCAACTCCAAGGTTCCGTTATCTATTCCAAGCTTGACTTGCGTAGCGGATACCATCAGTTGAAAATTAGACCAGATGATATTTCTAAAACAGCCTTCAGAACAAGGTAAGAGCATTATGAATTTATTGTTATGCCTTTTGGGTTGACCAATGCACTAGCAGTATTAATGGACATGATGAACATAATTTTCAAGCCCTATCTTGATAGTTTTGTTGTGGTTTTTATTGATGATATCCTGGTATATTCCAAATCCCGGGAAGAACACGAGAAGCATTTGAGAATTGTTTTATACGTAGCCGTGAGAAACAACTATTTGCAAAGTTCGGCAAATGTGAGTTTTGGCTTGAGCAGATTTCTTTCTTGGGTCATGTGGTATCCGATCTTGGTATTCTTTGTGGATCCTACAAAGATTGAGGTCGTAGTCAGCTGGAAGCTTGACCTTCTACGGTGGCGAGGTTCGTAGTTTCACGGGTCTAGCGGGGTATTATCGAAGATTTATAGAGGGATTTTCGAGAATTGCAACTCCGTTCACCGAGATTGACTCGAAAGGATGTACCATTTGTATGGGATGCTAAGTGTGAAGGCGGCTTTACTAAGTTGAAGAAGAGATTGACTACAGCTCCGATCCTTACACTTCCAGATGGTTGCGAGAATTTTGTTATTTTCGGTGATGCCTCTAAAGAAGGATTGGGTTGTGTCCTTATGCAAAATGGGAAGGTAATTGCATATGCTTCGAGGAAGTTATCACCGGCGGAGCGGGAATTATCCTACCCACGACATGGAGTTGGCCGTTATTGTCTTTGCGTTGCATAAGTGGAAACACTATTTATATGGAGCAAAATTTGAGATATTTGCGATCACAAGAGTACGAAATACTGTTTACCCAAAGGAGTTGAACAACATGCAAAGGCGTTATCTAGAGCTGTTGAAGGACTATGATTGTGTCATCTCCTATCATCCAGGAAAGGCTAATGTGGTAGCTGATGCGATTAGCCGCAAGGCTCATTTATCATCCTTGGTGCCCCGTGAATTGAGAGGTCATATGTTATTTGCGAATGTCAGAGCAGTTCCTACTCTAATGGAGATCTTTTGGAAGCTCAGCAACTGACGTGAAATTAAAGAAAATTTTGGAGAAATTACAAGATGGAAAGATCGGGGAGTTTGGGTTGAACAAAGATGGGATCTTAACATTCAAGGATAGAATTTGCGTACCTTCTTCCCCAGAGATTAAAAGGCAAGTGTTGGAGGAAGGCCACAAGTCCAGATTTTCTATTCATCCAGGAAGCACGAAGATGTACCAGGACTTGAAGAGAGGTTATTGGTGGAAGGGTATGAAGAAGGAAATTGCTGAGTTTGTCTCAAACTGCTTAACTTGTCAACAAATCAAAGCTGAACATTAGAGGCCAGCATGATTACTTCAACCACTGGATATTTCGGAATGGAAATGGGAGGGCATCTCTATGGATTTTGTGACTGGATTACCTCCTACTTCGAGGAAGATGGATGCTATATGGGTGATTGTGGATAGGTGACCAAATCGGCTCATCTTCTATCGGTTTCAACCAAGTATTCATTAGAGAGATTGGCTCGGTTGTACATACGCGAGATTGTGAGGCTGCATGGAGCACCTATCAACATTGTTTCTGATAGGGATCCGAGATTCACCTCGCGGTTTTGGAGGGCTTTGCATGAAGCCTTGAGGTCCAAGTTGAGTTTTAGCACAGTATTTCATCCTCAGACCGATGGGCAGACTGAGAGGACCATTTAAATTCTTGATGACATGCTACGGGCTTGTGTGATGGACTTTCACTCATCTTGGGAAGATTGCCTTTAGTGGAATTTGCCTATAATAACGGCTACGATCCGATATCGAGATGGCACCATATGAGGCACTATATGGAAGGAAATGTAGGTCTCCAATGTGTTGGGACGAGGTTGGTGAAGCTAGACTTTGCGGTCCGAGACTTGGTTAGAGACTCAGCGAGAAGATTAAAGTAATTTGGGACGAGATTGAAGACGGCCCGAGTCGCCCGGAAAAGCTACGCCGACAACAGAAGAAGGGAGTTATCATTTCGGGTTGGTGATCTTGTATTTTGAAGATTTCACCAAGAAGCCCGGGATTAAAAGGTTTGGCAACAAAGGGAAGTTGGCACCGAGATTCTTTGGTCCATTTGAGGTATTAGAGAAGGTGGGTGAGTTAGCCTATCGATTGGCTCTACCTCCATCTCTTTCTTCTCTCCATGATGTATTCCATGTCTCCATGTTGCGAAGTATTGCCATGATCCTTCGCATGTCTTGAGTTCTCCTCAGAGGATGTCTGGAAGATATGTCCTACGTGGAGGTACCACTGTGGATGCAGGTGGCGGGTCCGAGAATTGCGTACCAAGAGTATTTCGGTGGTGAAAATTTTGTGGAAAAATCACACCATTGGGGAAGCTACTTGGGAATTGGAATCTGAGATGAGAGAGAAGTATCCTGGTTTATTTAATCATTCAGGTAAGTGCATTTCAAATTCGGGATGACTTTTATCTAAGGGGGAGTGAGTGTAACGACCCTAAACTTAGGCACCATTTTGGTCACACGTAGAGCACGTGGGGGTGGGGTGCATTGCATCTCATGCTAGGCATTAATTGGTAATTGATATGGTTACATGTTTATTTTGAATATTTTGATAATTTATGTGATTTTAGATGTTAATAAATTAATTTTAATTATATAATGTCTAAATGGATCAAATGGGAATTAATGTAGTAAAGTTATAATATTTGAAATTTTAAATGAAAGGTTATAAAAAGTATTGAGGAGCTTAGGTATAAATGTAAAGTTCAGGTGGTTGAGGGTAGGATTTCAAACTTGGAGGAGCTTAACTGTAAATTGCTTTATATAAATATCAACCTTCTCTCAGAAGCCTCTCAGTTCTTTCTCTTTCTCTCTTATCCTACGTTTCATCCTAAACCTAGGGTTACCTTTCGAAAATCCGTATAAATTAACCGTCAATCAATTTTCCGTTTTGATTTCAAATAATCGATCCAGAAGTCGAGTAGAACATTTATACCCGATCAAAGCTTCCCTTTATTTTGACATATTTTTGGGTAAGTTATTATGATTCTGTTCAATAATTGTTCATACCAAGCTAAATGATGTTATTATGATTATAAAAATGAGTTTGGTATTTTTGGTTATCTTATTTGGCCTTGAAATGAAATGAATAGTTGGTTTTGAATTGAGTAGGGTAAGATTTTAGTATAAGGGTTTGGTTTAAAGTGATTAAGATGTTAAAGAGGTGTTATATGGCTAGGAGGGAGTATGTGTTATGGTATGGAACCAAAATAATGAAGTTTGGTTGGGTTGTTAGATGGCTGCAGGGGAAGTATAGTGAGCTTCATGGTTATTTCTTTGCCTTGCTGCTGATGTTTGAAACTCAGCATGAATTACGGGCGAGGGCACGACTCGTGCCACTGGAGCACGAGTCGTTCCCAAGCCTTTTACTCGTGACCACGACCACGAGTCATGAAAATTGATCCACCCGTCTTGGTTTTTATGAAGGCCAAGGCGGTTCACAAATGAGTGAAATTTTTACTCGGCGTTGTACGACTTATTGGTCGAGACGGAAAGGTAAAGTAAGGTAACGTAATGTGTTTACCGCTTTACCAATGTGATTACTTACGGCTTTGTTTATGTGTTGCATATTATATGGCATATTGTTGCATCCATAATAGCTTGCCGAGATTTATTCTCACCCCTTCTCCCTATATTGTTTTAGATCCCGCTGAGACAGGAGGACCGGACCGGTGAGGCCGGAAAGGAGTTTGGACATCTTTTTGGGTTGTCAGGGTATGTATGGTTTGGGAGTTGGGAATAGGGGTGGATAGTATTCTTTTGGGGAGTTTTGTATATAAAACATTTTCAGTATGGTTGTGTTGTAATTAAACATGGGATTGGTTTCTTTCAAAGTTGGCTTTTGTAAGCCTTTACAATTACAGTTTGTAACTAAACAGGTTATAACTTTTTAAAGCAGGTTTATATATCACCTCCAAGTAAAGAGGTTATGTCGATTTGTTAAAGTTTGTGATACTCTCAAGCTAATTAAAAAAGCAAGTTTTGTTTTTTTTTAAATGGAGGTGGTTTGGGGACCACTCCATCTTGGGGCACGAGGTTATATGTCCGGGTGCAGGAGGAGGCCCCACACATGCTATACAAGAAACGCTACCAAGGACCGCTCCTCCTCTGCATCAGCAAGGAAAAAGCAAATGAACTCATGAACGAGGTCCACAATGGGGCTTATGGTCCCCACATGAGCAGCGAGCCACGATGCGAATCATTCTTCGAATGGGCTTCTCTTGGATCTCCATGGAGGCTAGAGCCGTCAAGTTGGGGCAGTCCCGTCGGGGCGTCCCATCCCGCCATACAAATGGGACGGGATGGGACGGAATATTTTAGTCTCGTCCCATTTCATCTCGTCTCGTTCCGTCGCGGGATAACATAGTGCGGTCCCGCCCATCCCGTCCGTGTAGTTCTGAGAATAGTAGCTAATGATTATTAAACACAATTATTGCCTATTGAGTATGTTTACAATCAAAGCTTCCATCATTATTTGTTCGAAGCGATATATTGTGATGTAGGTTCACACTCTAGAATAGGTCATTGGCGTAACTTAGCGGTGCTATGCTTGGTGGGAATTAAATACGGTTCATTTTCATTTTAACAGTCAATCCAAAGGCCTCACTAATATCTAGATCTTCTAACTTGGTTGTTTGGGAGTTTCCGGTTGAAGTGGTAGAGTATTTGTGCAAGTGGAAGCTCGACATTGATTAAGCCCGTTGACACACCTTTCTGCTGTGCTCATTCATAATTTGGTCAATTCGGCTTCTTTGGTGATTAGTTGGCCTTGCCTTGGCCGGACTTGGCCTTGCCTTGGCTCGGCCTTGGCCTTGGCCGTGATTTATCCCACATTGATATCAAAAAGAAAGAAAATTGTGCCTTGGCCTTATATATGAGGAGGCTGAAGCTGGGGTTTCAAGCATAAATAGGCCATGGCCTTAGCCTTATCCTTGGCCGTGGCCTTGGCGCCTAGTCAATGGGTCCCGCATTGTCCGCGGGATCCGCGTCCGCAAAGGGGACGGGATGGGACGGAGTATTTTAGTCCGTCCCATTTTGTCCCGTCCGTCTCGTCCCGTTTCCATCGTGGGACAACATAATTTCATCCCGTCCGTACCGTATTCCCGAATTGGCGGCTCTAATGGAGCGTTGCATCCGCTTTGTCTGAAGCTGCGACAAGTGCCAGCGCTTCTCCAACCTTAATCATCTTCCCCCTTATGATCTCTATTGCATGACCACTCCCTAGCCCTTCGCCACTTAGGGAATTGATGTTATCGGGAAGATCACTTAGCCCGGCAGCAATGGCCACGAGTTCGTCTTGGTAGCCATCGACTACTTCACAAAATGGGTCAAAGCCAAGTCCTACAGGGTGCTAACTTCCAAGAAGGTCGCATAGTTCCTCAAAGAAAACATCATATGCTGATATGTCATCCAGAACGAGGTCATACCAGACAACGGATCTCACTTTGAAAGAGAATGCGACAGAATGTTGGCCGAGTTCAAAATCACATGACATAAGTCCTCTCCCTACAGGCCGCAAACTAACGGCGCAGTATAAGCAGCAAACAAAACCCTCGCAAGGATCATTCAAAAAATGACATTACGAGGACGAGATTGGCGAGAAGCTGCACTTTGGCACTTTGGGGCTGCGAACATCGATTAGGACCGCCACGGGAGAAACCCCATTTGCCACGACCTACGAAATGGAAGTAGAAGCTGCCGTTGATTTGGAAATCCCATCATTAAGTGTTGTTGGAAAATGAAATCAACGAAGTGGAATGGCTCCGAAGCCGGCACGACGAATTGGCCACGCTAGACGAATGCCGAGCTAAAGGCCATGGAACACATTCGAGCCTACCAAAGCGAGAATGGCTAGGGCTTTCGACAAGAAAGTCAAATCTGAGACATCAGGGAAGGCGATGCGGTGCTCAAAGAAAAGCCTCCCACCGAACCAACCTGCTTGGAAATGAAAACCAACATAGATCGGCCCTTTCGTGGTCCAAAGATCTTCTCACGGAGGTACCATGAAGCTAACGGACACGGATGGAAATCCCTTTATGAATCCGATCAACGGAAGCAAGCTTCGCCGATACTTCGCCTAAATAATATCGACTTTTTGTCTCCCCTTCACTCACAAAAAAAAGAGTGTCGAAATACGAGAGACTGAGCCCCTCGGTCAGGGGGAACGTAGGCGGCCTTCGTTGGTTCGGTCTAAAAACACACAAAAATCCAAAAATTGGATGCCATCAAGGCTCGGCTGGTTTGGTCTAAGAACTCACAAAAATCAAAAAAGCTGGATGCGCCAAGGCTCGGATAAAACGAAAGCAAGAGATCCTGCGTCTCGACGAAGCTTTAAAAGTAAATCACAAAGCACAATAACTAAAATACTTCTTGATGAGTACAAGCACGGTCTACTCTCAAGCTCACAACATGCCAAAAGACAACTTAATACATTTAACAAATAATGTGCACGCAAATGACATGAGTGGATATTTAGGAGGTCATTCCGCGCCACTCGCGCTCGTCCCCTCGCCATTCTTCCCTTTCTTCCCTCGTCCCCGGTGAGTCTTCCTTCACTCCACGTGAGCTAGCTCTGTCTCTCTCATTTCGAGATCGGGGTCCTCCCTATCGAGTCAAGCAATCCGGTAGCTCGCGAGTTTCATTCGCCCATGCCTCGGCTCGGATCTCTTCCTGCGAGTGCAAAGGGGACCTCTCTCCGTCGGTCGATCAACTCTAGTTTCATAGTCAAACAAAGCGTCTCCCGTGACATCTGAGGGTTAGCCCAAGCTTCGCACTCCTAAAGGGTGGGCGAGACGGCAATCTTCCCAGAATCGCTTCCGCTTTGCTCCCAAAATCACTTGGGTTTGCCCGATATCTTTGCTCGTACCAATCCGGTACTCGGTGATCAAAATAACACTCTCCATGACGTCTAAAGAGGACCACGTAGGCGAAGGCAAAATACTTCCATACCCTCGAAAGAAAAAGAAGGCATCTAGATTTGTCATACGAAAGAAGCTACCTCCGTGGTGGCAATGTCGTTCCGGCCAGCAAAGGCTCTGCCTCATCCCAAACGATCGAGAAACTTGAGCAACCGGATATAAAAAGAGGACCAAGACAACCCCGGAACTCGACAACATAGGAACCTTCTGAAAGGCCCTCCTAGTCTCAATTGCCTAGTGAGGAACCCGGCCAACGGATCTGATGTGTGCCAATCTTAGCCTCCATCTCTCCCAGCGGGTGATCCATATCGAGAGAAGAGGCCGGCGAGCAAACGTCCGTGGGCTGAAAGATGACGGAGTAACGAGGCATAGCTTGAAGCCTCTCCCGCATAACCACAAGGTGAGCAAAACAGGACTTCCCCTCGCATGAACCTGTCCCCATAACCGAGGAGCAACATCCTCAGGCTCGGCGGTGGCTACCACATCAATGAGGCACCGTCGCATACCCCGAGGGTGACCATGAAAAGCGTTGCTATCACGCATAAAGCAAATTCACTCCACGAGACATCACTCTCGTCATCACCCATGAATCTCTCGAGCAAGGCAAAAATATCAATATGACCGAGAATCAAGTGTCATACCTTGCGCTTCTTCCAAAGAAGCCCAAAGAAAGTATGCGAGCTTCACGCTCACGATCGCACCCAGACCAAAGGAAGTGAGATGGCCTCCACCTCCGGTCCTCCAAGCAAAGCCGAAAATCCTCAAAGGTGGGCATAATATCATTATGGGAGAAGCTATACACATGCCTCCTAACATCCCGAGAACCTTGCGGCCGCCCGCAATAACTCCCAATCAGGAACTAACTCCTTAAGGGACCAAACTGAAATTACCCGGATCCGAGAGGCAGCGCAATCGCGCCCCGGCATCTGGCATTTCACTTTTTTGCGTTAGAGGGAGGTGTCTTGCTGTGTTTTTCTTTGTAGAGTCGCCACGCCGTTTTGATTAAGCCCAAAACATTGAGAAAAGGCATCAGTTTAAAAAATAAACTGTTTTTGTGTGATGAGATTTTGAGTTCGGAGGTCAGGTTACTCCTCGGGAAGAGAATATTAGAATATTAGAGCTCACCCGAGTAGCCTCGTAAAAACGAGTCTTTCAGTACCCCTTCTTTCTTTAAATGTTGTGTGTGTGTGTGTATATGTGCTTTTAAAAATGCATGCTGTATCGGATGTCTACATTGTACACTGCGTATTGAAATGTATTGAAATAGTGTAGGAAGGAAGCCTTACTAATGTTGGTTCGTGTCTGTCTTCCGCTGGAGAATAGTGTTTGAGGATGGAATAGTGTTCCGGGACGGACCGGGATTGCTTCGAGATGTGTCGGTTGTCTGCGGACAGAGCTTCGGCGTGTCTCGGAATTGTCAGGTGTGCACTCGGGCAGAGTTTCGGCGTGCATTGGGATCACAGGGATCGTTGGCTGGATTCGGGCAGAGGTTCAGTGTGCGTCCGAATTGTTGGCTGGATTCGGGCAGAGGTTCGGCGTGCGTCCGAATTGCCGGTTTGGCTCGAAAAGGGCCGGGTCGCCTCGAGAAAGACCGGGGCGAGGCTTCGGAGTACCACGAGGGGCCTCGAGAATACCTCGAGAGTGCCTCGGGGCGGCACGGGAGCGTCTCGGGAGTGCTCGGGAAGGGCTTGAAGCACCACGAGGGAGCTCGGAAGGCCCGGAAGGAGCAGAAAGGGACGGGATTGCCTCGGAAGGACTTAGAGGGAGCCATAGGAGCTTAGGAGGTGAGGAGAAGAGGAAGTTGTGAAAAATAAGGGAGGGGGAGCCCTCTATTTATAGTGTAGGGAAAACTGCGAGAAGGTCCGTACGGACCTATGTGCAAAACTAAAGTTTTAGTTTTCCCAGTTTGAGGAATAATGTGGACTTTAAGAGGATTTCGTAATTATGATGTCTGGTAGCAAAGAGGTCTGTACGGACCTTTTAGCATGCAAAGAGGTCCGTACGGACCTTCTATGCTTTTCCCATTTTTGCATAATTCCCAAAAAGTCCTTTTGTGTTTTTTTGTCCCAAAAAGGCCCCCCCTTGGTTTGGTTGGTGGTTTTTGGGCTTTTGAATGTTTTTGAGGTTTCGGGTGTTCGAGACTGCGTTTGAGTGTGTCTACGGTGTTTCTCGGGTGTCCAGAAGAGGGTGATCCCGATTAGGGTACTTACAGAAGCCCCTCGGCGACGTCACTTACGGAGGAAGTGGGGTCGTCGATAAGATAAGGGTCACGATGCGGATCGCGTCGAGAGAGGAGGTGACCGTGTAGGTCGGTTTATGAGGACGTGGCGGTGTCTGTGTGTGACCGTTTAGGCCGGTTAGGTGGACCACCTGTGATAGGATTCCTACGTATCCGTATGGGAATCAAGCACAGGTCGTAGTTCGTGTGTGGGGTGAGTGTCGTCGTGCACGAGGACGTGTGATGTCCTTTAACGCGAGACTTTGTGTGTGGACGTGGTGGTATCCTGTGGGTAACCGTTTAGGTCGGTTGTGAGGACGTGGTGGCGTCTGTGTGGCCGTCTGGTCGGTGGTGAGGACGTGGTGGCATCCTAGGTGGCCAGTATAGGTCGGTTGTGAGGACGTGGTGGTGTCTGGGTGGCCGTATAGGTCAGTTTTTAGGACGTGGTGACGTCTGGGTGGCCGTATAGGTCGGTTGTGAGGACGTGGTGGCGTCTGGGTGGCCGTATAGGTCGGTTGGGTGGACCTGTGATAGGATTCCTACGTATCCCTGGCGGGAATCAAGCACGATCGTAGTTCCGTCGTGAAATTGTGAGTGTGGAGCGTTTGTGCCTAATTGTGTCTGTTTGAAGGGTCTACCTAATTGTGGCTGTTTGAAGGGGTCTACCTAATTGTGGCATTTGTTTGAAGGGGTCTACCTAATTGTGGGCCCATTTGAAGGGTCTACCTAATTGTGAAAATGTTTTGGGATATTTATGCGGTCTTAGGACCGGGTAGTTTAGAGCCTTAGGGTGCGGATGATGACTTGGGAGGTTTATACGGTCTTAGGACCGAGTGGTTTAGAGCCTTAGAAATTTGGAGATAGTGATTCGGGCGATTTATGCGGTCTCCGGTGAGTGATTTAAAGCCTTTGGAGATAGCGACGAGGGCATGTTATGCCACTGTGACTGTGGTTGTGTCGTGCGTGGAGATGTGTTGTGTCCTCGGCGTGTTTGGGTCGTGCGCGAGGATGTGTTGTGTCCTACGGCATTTTTGTGTCGTGCGTGGGGATGTGTTGTGTCCTCACCGTGCTTGTGTCGTGCGTGGGGATGTGTTTTGTCCTCTATACTGTATTTGTGTCGTGCGCGGGGATGTGTTGTGTCCTCGACATGTGTTTTTGGGAGAGTGTGATTGCCTCGTGTTCTATCCAGGCGAGGACGTGTAGTCTCATATGGGCTTTGTCCGTTGAGAAGGTGATTTCGGGCTTACTTTGATGGCCGGTGTTTGTTTCACCATTTAGTGTTTTGGAGCGTTTTGTGCCTTGGGATTTGTGTTTGGAGGCGTTTGCGCCTTTTGTGTTTGTTTTACCGTTTAGTGGGCGAAATCCGGACTTACGATGACGGCGGGGTTGGTTTTGTTGGGTTAAGGACCAAAGCGCATTCAATATCTTGAAATAGGCCTTTAGACAGGCCGGGGGCAAAAATTATAAGGGCAAAGGGGTAATTTAGCCATATAATGCAAGAGGTCCGTACGGATCTTCTTTGTGTGCAAAGAGGTCCATACGGACCTTCGTGAAATTTTAAATTCCCCAGGCGTTTGACCAGCTTCAACAACGAGGCAACCCTATTATTTCCCCTTCCCGTTCGTGAACAACCGAGAGAGAGGGAGAGAAATCTTCATTTTTGATCTAAATTCCCCAAGTAAATCCTCCGCATTTTGCTTGAATTGCTTGTCAATGGCGGAAAGAGCGAGAAGGGGTCGTCGTCAGCGGGGTCAAGGAGCCATTGAGCAAAGGGCGGACCTTGAAAGGAATTGCACTTCCTTTGTGCCTTCGTCGAGAATCCGGATGTGTTGTATCCAGGATCGGAGGTGCACAATATGCGGGATAGGGCCATCGGGGAGGTATGAAATCAATTTCTCTTGATTCTATGCTCGAATTATTGTATGCTAGAACTAGGTTTTAATCCTTCGCATATTTGGGGCTTTTTGTTATTGCCATGTTTTTTGTGAAATTCGTGATGAATTGTTGAAATTGGGCATGTAAGGATTATGGGTATGTGATTTTTGTACAAAAATGTGGAGATTAGCTCTTATTTGTAAAAATAAAGTGCCTCTCTTTGAAATGCATGTTTTGGTGTTTTGTACCCTATGTTATTGCTATTGTATGTACATTGTGGAAAATGTGCCATGTAGTGTGTACCTTGTTTTTGGTGACGGACTTTGTGGGGGAGTTTATGTGCAATGTGCGCCGTGTTTTGTGACGGGTTTTTTGAAAATGTGTCGTGTAGGGCTTAATCCCTCTGTTGAGAAAATTTGTACAGTGTGTGCCGTGTTTTGTGACGGGTTACATGGGGAAAATTATGTGCAATGTGTGCCGTGTTTTGTGACGGGTTACATGTGGAAAATTATGTGCAATGTGTGCCGTGTTTTGTGACGGGTTACATGTGGAAAATTATGTGCAATGTGTGCCGTGTTTTGTGACGGGTTATTTTTGTTTTGTCGTGTTGGGACGGACTTTTTATGCTCTCGTTTCCTTTTGGTATTTGGCATTAAGTGCGTGGTAGCGTACCTTTCTTTGTGTTTACTGCGGGATGAGGGGCCTTTGTCAGGAAAGGCCAAGAAGATGAAGTCTCGGGGTCGCTCGAGGCGTAGTTGGCTGTGGCGGCACTTGCCGGATATCTCCGGGGAGGGTAGGCCGAGTCTAAGAGGCTGGTCTTTGCTTACGGTTTGGGCGCGTTCGTGGAGAACTGGCGGGATTGCGAGACGAGGAAGAACAAGAGCATCTTCTGGCCTTGTCGAGTATTGGTGGGACACCACGCATACCTTCCATTTGGTGGAGAGAGGTGACGGTGACTCCTACCAACTTTGCGGCGATTACGGGCTTTCCTTGAAAGGAGGGCCGGTGAGATGGCGGGACAGGATGTCCAGATGGGGTTGGGCCGAGCTGCTTGGGCTTCGCGCCTTTTCCTCGTAGGGGCACAGGCATGTTATATAGCGATGTGGAGGCGCAGATTACGGCCAACATCGGGGCCTATCGCCGAGTGCCGGCTTGGTGAGCCAGGCCGGTTGCGCGTTCTTTCTTGTGGTTTGCTCTGTCAGAGACTTTGTTCTCGAATCACGCTACCTCGGCTCCTTTTCCTCTCTTGGAGAGCTTGGTGGATTTGGAGAGGGTCGGTGAGATTGCTTGGGGCGAGCGGGCTTGGCCGAGCTCTATTTTTCCTTGGACCGATTTAGCCGAGGCGTGGCCGGCTCTGCAGGATGCTTCGATTTTGCTTTGGAGGTATGAGTTTATTGCTTTGTTTGTGATTTAGCGGTTTGTCATTTCTCCATTTTCTTTTGCCCGAGCTTTTACGCTTTTGTTGCGCAGGTGTGGTTTTATGAGATCTTGGCGCTTTCAGGTAGGATCGGGATGCGAGGCCATCGAGGCCTATCTGCTATCTTTGGGGTGGGCCCGTCGGTTGAGGAGGAGGAGGACGAACGGGGGAAGCTCACCATCGCCTATCGGGATGTGCATGAGTACACAGAGAAGGATAGCTTGGCGAGTTTGAGTTGTATCCACAGGCTCGGTATGGCGGCGACGAGCTTGAGGGTGGTCCCGTGGTGACGGCGCGAGAGGAAGATCTTTGTGGGGCACGACTTTGTGATGTCATGTACTTGGGGAGAGGGTCTTCAGCGGCATGGCTCGGGTGTGCCCCTATGGCTCGAGGATCCGCCCTTTGGGATGATGCATCCCAGTGACATGGATGTGATAGAGTACGATAGGTACTTGGGCGGTGTGAGTGCGAGGAGTTCATTTTGTTTGGCGAGGAGTATGGGGCCTTCGTCAAGAGGAAGCTAAGGACGCCGCGGGTGTTGGTGAGAGAGAGGCGGGATGGCCCGCCACGTCCTCCGAGATGTTCCGGTGCACAGGCCGGACTTTACTTATGTACGTGGGGATTCGTCGAGGCGGAGGGTGTCGGTACCCGTCACACAGCGAGGCTCACTGCTTGCCTATCGGGTTGGCCGGATGCGCCGGTTAGTGTGCTTACTCTTTTCCATCTTGGCATCTTTTACGTATTTTTCTCTTTTGTTGAGTATGGCTTGTATATCTTTTCTTTGAGCGTTTCTTTGGTTGTTTGCTTGCGCGGAGTTACGTGGCGATGCGGTCTTTTGTGAAGAAGATGGCGGGAAAGGCTGTCTTGCCGATCTTCGCGAAGTGTGCGGCGTACGCGCCGATGCCTTGAGGCATTACGTGGGCGTTCCTCCGGCGAGGGCGAGCCGAGCAGCGGGAGGGGACCGTTTGGGCGGCATAGCATGGATGCGGGGACGTCTTCGGGTGTCGGCGGCGGCCAATTTTTCACTGATTTTTGCCGGCGCGGGAGTCTCGGCGAGAGGGTTCGTCGGAGCCTTCCTTCTTTGATCCTTTTACGGGCTCGATCCTGCGGATTACTTCGAGTACTTGCCTCGGGAGGGGGTCCGGTATTCGGATGACGAGGCGTGGCGGCGAGTTTACCGATATGCACGACTTCACGTTTGATGAGGTTGATGATGAGGAGTCGGAGTAGGGCTCATTTGCTTTCCCTCTTTCCATTTTTTTTTTTTGTTTAGCAACGAGACATTTTGGGTACTGTAATAAAACACTTTTATTTGCAATGAAAGTATTTTATTTTAAGATGTAATGTCGTATTTTGTGATTCCCAGGGTTTGTCCTAGGAATTGTTGCTAGTTTATTATTTGTGTATGCCACGTGAGCTGGGAGTGCGTTTGTGGGTAGTGTATGCTTGCCGAAAATGGCTTTGGCCAGAATTTGGGCAGTTTGGAGCAAGGTCCTGCTAGGAACAGTGGTTGTTATGCTTGTTCTTTGGAAATGTGAGACCAAGTTGCAAGAAGGTACGTACGGACCAACCTAGGGTGCAAAAGGTTCGTATGGATCTTCCTTGCTTTTGGGAAAGGATAAGTGTTTTCGGGATGTGTGAACTTTCCCTTCCCATTTGATCATTTCGAGCTTTCTTCCCCATTTTCTCTAGGAACCTCCATTTTTGCCATGAATTCTTCGTATGTTCCACGAGTTTTGCCGAGGCTTTCGAAGGAGAGGCAAGCATACTTCCTTGAGCGGCTGAAAATGTGGATGAGACACCGTATGAGGCATCAGAGGCGGACTTTCGAGGTGAGGTTTCGACTCTGCTCGGTTTGGTCCCTTAAGGAGTTGGTTCCTGATTGGGAATTGTTGCGGGCTGTCGCGTGGTTCTGGGACGTTAGGAGGCATGTGTATAGCTTCTCCTACAATGAAGTGACGCCCACTTTTGAGGATTTTTGGGCTTTGATGGGAGGACCGGAGGTGGAGGCCATCTCGCTTCCTTTGATTGGCGGTGCTGCCGTGAGCGTGAAGCTTGCATGCTTTCTTCGGACTTCGTTGGAAGAAGTACAGGGATGACCTTTGATTCGGGTCACGTTGACATTTCTGCGCTGCCGGAGCGGTTTATGTGCGATGATGAGAGTGACGTCTCGTGGGATGCATTTACCTTGTGCGTTATAGCGACGCTTTTCATGGTCAGCCCCCTTGGGGTATGCGATGGCGCTTTGCTGGATGTGGTAGGGCATTGCATAGCTGGAGAGGATATTGTTCCGTTGGTGCCGGGGGAGACCCTTCATGGCATTGATTGTCTGGCGACTGGAGATAGGTTTATGAGAGGGGGAAGCCCCGCTTTGCTCAATTTGTGGCTGCGAGAGACTTCAGGCTATGGCCAGAGGCTCCGACGTCGTTTAGCCTGTGGACCTTTTCTCAGCGTCTTCTTGTATTGGATATGGATCAGTCCGCCTGGGAGAGATGGATGGCGCAGCTTGGCACACATCAGATCCGTTGGTGGGTTCCGCATTGGGGAATCAAGACTAGAAGGGCCTTTCAGGAAGGGTCTTATGTTGTCAGAGTTCCTGGTTTGTCTTGGTCTTCCTTCTACATTCCGTCACTTGTTTCTCGGTAGTTCGGGATGAGGCAGGAGCTTTTGTTGGGCTGGGATGACCTTGCCACTACGGAGGTAGCTCCGCTTTGTATGGCAGCTCCAGGTTCTCTTTCGTATTTTACGAGGGTATGGAAGTGATTCCGCTTTCCCTCTGTGGTGCTCCTTCGACGTCGGGAGAGTGTTGTATTGACCACCGAGTACTGGATTGGTACGAGCGGCGTATTGGGCAGTCCCAAGTGGTTTTGGAGAGCGAGGCATGAAGCAGTGCAGGGCCAGATTGCCGACGCAGCTATTGCCTTAGGAGTGCCGAAGTCTGGTCTGACCCTCAGGATGTTACGGGAGATGCCTTGTTTGACTACGAGACTAGAGTTGACCGACTGACGGAGAGAGGTCCTCTTTTCCAGACTCGCGGGGAGGAGATTCGAGCCTAAGCACGGGCGAATGAAGCTCTGCGAGCTGCTGGATTGTTTGACTCTACGGGGAGGACCCCTAATCTCAGATTGAGAGAGGCGAGGCGCTCACGTGGAGCGAAAGAAGACTCAGGGGACGAGGGAAGAAAGGGAAGAATGGCGAGGAGACAAGCGCGAGATGGCACGGAATGACCTCCTAGGTATCCATTCATTGCATTACAAACACATTATTTGTTAAATGTATTAAATTTGTCTTTTAGCATGTTGTGAACTTGAGAGTAGACCGTGCTTGAACTCATCGAAATGTTATAATCGTTAGTGATTTGTGATTTACTTTTAAAGCTTTGTCGAGACGCAAGATCTCTTGTTCACCTTTTGTTTCCTTTATGAACCTTGGCGGCGTCCATCTTTGGACCTTTACATTGCATTTGCGGGCTTGAAGCGGCACAGGCCTTGACGGCAATCCACTTTTCGCTGGGTTTTGTATTTATATGGGAGGTTGGATGATCCCTTGACAAGTCGTTTATTTGTCTTTTCCTTGGCTTCCTTGCCTCTTGTTTGTTGGCGTCGGGCTCTTGACCTCTTTTTGTAGCACGCTTGAGCTTATTTTTTGAAGCGCGTGAGGGTGAAGGCAAGCCCCTAGCTTGGAAGTTGACATGGGTCAGTTGTTTGACGCTGAGTGACCTTCGGATGTCCTTTGATGTTGCCGCCATCGTTTGACTTGGTCAAGGTGATGTTGGGGGCATGCTTTGGAAAGTGTGTAGTTTGATGGAGGTCTTGGTTGACATTCGAACTTTTGACATTTTATGTGTTTTTAGACCAGGACCAATTAAGGTTGCCTACGTTCCCCGGACTAGAGGGCTCGAGTGCGTAGTTCGACACTACATGGAGTGCCAAGAGATGCACGGTTGGTCTTCTTTAGGCGAAGTATCTGCGAAGTTTGCTTCCGTTATTTGGATTCATGAAGGGATTGCCGTCTAGGTCTGTCGGCTTCATGGCACCTCAGTAGAAGATCTTTTGAACCACGAAAGGGCCGATCCATGTTGGTTCCCATTTTCCCGATGGGTTGGTTCGAGTGGAAGCTTTTCTTTGAGTACGGATTGCCTTCCACGATGTCTCGGGACTTGACTTCCTTATCGAAAGCTCTAGCCATTCGGCTTTGGTAGGCTCGGACGTGTTCCATGGCCTTTAGTCGTCGCTCGTCTAGCAGAGCCAGTTCGTCGTGTCGGCTTCAAAGCCATTCGACTTCATTGATTTCGTTTTCCAGCAACACTCGAAGTGAGGGAATTTCCAATTCCACGGGTAGTACTGCTTCCATCCCGTATGTCAGGGCGAATGGAGTTTCTCCCGTGAGGCATTACGGCGATGTTCGGTAGCCCCAAAGTGCAAGGTGTAGCTTTTCGAGGCCAATCGCGTCCTCGGGTGGTCATTTTCGGATGATCCGTTCGAGGGTCTTGTTTCTTTGCTTCCATGGCGCCGTTTGTTTGTGGTCGGTAGGGAGAAGACTTGTGGCGCGTGATCTTGAATTCGGCCAATAGTGCATCGCATTCTCCTTCGAAATGGGATCCGTTGTACGATATGACCTCGTTCGGGATGCCGTATCGGTAGATGATGTTTTCCTTGAGGAAATGTGCGAGCTTTCTTGGAGGTGAGCACCTTGTAGGACTTGGCCGACCCATTTTGTAAAGTAGTCGATGGCTACCAAGACGAACTCGTGGCCGTTGCTACCCGGGCGGAGCGATTTTCCCGATGACGTCGATTCCCCATGTGGCGAAGGGCCGGGCGTAGTCATGCGGTAGAGATCGTGAGGGTAGATGATTGAGGTTGGAGAGCCGTTGACACTTGTCGCGGCTTCGGACAAAGTGGATGCGATGCTGCACTCCATGGAGATCCGGTAGTAGCCCATCGAAGGATGATTTGCATCGAGCCTCTGTCGTTCATGTGGGGGCCGCAAGCCCCGTTGTGGACTTCGTTCATAAGCTCGTTTGCTTTTTCCTGGCTGATGCAGCGTAGGAGCGGTCCTTGGTAGCATTTTTTGTATAGCATGTCCCCAAGGATGACAAAGTGAGAGGCGAGGCGTTTTAGGGCCATGATGCTCTTGGCTTTGACTCCTTCCTTGCGTTGACCTTCTTCGTTCATGAAGGCGGTTTCTCCATTTTTGAGGTATTGGAAGATCTGGTTGTACCATGGCTCATTGATGGGCTTGGGCTCTGGTTCGATCTCGCAGCAGTAGGCGGGAATTTCTTTTCGTCCGACTTTGAAGGGCTTGATTGCTTTTCCCTCGGGGATCTCCATGAGCGAAGCCAAGGTGGCTAGGGCGTCTGTAAACCAGTTTCGGTCTCTTGGCAAGTAGTGGAAGGTGACCTCTTCGAATTGTGTGATGAGGTCTTCCATGCAGGCATGGTATTTCTGCAAGCCTGGGTCTATTGTTTTCCACTTGTTGGAAACTTGATTGATGATTAGGGCTGAGTCCCCGTAAACCTCGAGTTTCTGGACGTTCCTTTCGAGTGCGGCCTCTAGTCCGGCTGCGCAGGCTTCGTATTCGGCGGCATTGTTGGTTACCTCGAAATTTTAGCTTTATGGCGATTGGGGTATGCTCGTCCTTGGGGTCGACCAAGAGCATACCGATGCCGTTTCCTCTTTTGTTGGCCGCTCCGTCGAAGAACAGTTGCCATCGATTTTTGCTTTCGAGTGCGAAGATTCCTTCGTCTGGAAATTGTGGTTCAGGACCTCGAGCTTCGTCGGTTGGGAAGTCAGCCAGTTGTTCGGCCATTACCCGTCCCTTGATTGACTTTTGGTTCACGTACTTGATGTCAAATTCCGCTAGGAAGAAAGACCATTTGGCGAGCCTCATTGACAGAGATGGTTTGTCGAAGAGGTATTTGACTGGGTCCATTTTGGAGACCAAGTGCACCGTGTGCGACTGCATGTAGTGTCGTAATTTTCCGACAATCCACACTAGAGCGTGCGGGTTTTATCGAGGGTGAGTAGTTGAGTTATTTGCCTTGAAACTTTTGGTGACGAAATAGATGGCATTCTCGACTCGTGACTCTTTCTTTTCTTGACGAGCGTAGCTCAGTGCGGTGTCGGTCGCGATTAGGTATAGCAAAAGTGGCTTCTCCTCGTGGGGAGGACAGAGAATTGGGGGACTCACAAGGTACGCCTTTATTTCTTCAAAGGCGTCTTGGCATTCCGAGTTCCATTCGACGTCTGCATTTTTCTTCATCAGTTTGAAGATTGGCTCGCACATTGAGGTCAATTGATTGTGAAGCGGGCGATGTCTTGCAGGCGGCCCATGAAGCTTTTCACCTCTGTTTGAGTTTGTGGTGGTCTCATTTTGATGATGGCCTTGATCTTTTGAGGGTCAACCTCGATGCCTCGCTCGGTGACCATGTATCCTAAGACTTTGCCTCGACTGATCCCAAATGTGCATTTGGCAGGGTTTAACCTCATCGAGTGTTTCCGGAGGCGGTCAAAGAACATTCTCAGGTCCGTGAGGTGTTGTCCATCTGATCCCTTTGAGTGGATGATCATGTCATCGACGTACACTTCGATCTCTTAGTGGATCATGGCGTGGAAGAGGGCGGTTCTTTGCCCGTTGGTAGGTAACCCAGGCGTTCTTTAGTTCGAACGGCATCCTTTGTGTAGCGATAGGTTCCCCGGGGTTGTGAAGGTTGTTTTTCTTGATCTTCTTCGGCCATCTTGATTTGATTGTAGCCGGCAAACCCCGTCCACGAAGGACTTGACCTCGAAATTGGGCTGTAGTGTCTACCAACATGTCGATGTTTGGTAGTGGAAAGTCGTCCTTGGGACTTGCTTTGTTGAGATCTCGAAAGTCCACGCGACGGCGCACTTTTCCGTTGGCCTTGGTGGCCAGTGACTATGTTGGAGAGCCATGTAGGGTACTCGGTCACCCTAATGAAGCCGACGCGGAGCATCTTCTTGATCTCTTCCTTGACTTGTAAAGACCATTCTGGCTTGATTCGGCGTAGCTTTTGTTTGACGGGCTTGGCCTCGGGATTCAAAGGAATCCAATGTTCGACTATGTTTGGATCTAATCCGGGCATGTCTCGGTAAGACCAAGCGAACACGTCCACGAACTCTTTGAGCAGTGCAGTCAATGCGTTTTGCTCTGTGCCGGTGAAGAAACTTCCGATTTGCGTCTCTTTTGGCTCTTCGGCGGTTCCCAAATTCACTTTGGTTAAAACCTCCTCGGCTTGACTTGGGCCCGGTTTTCTCTCGTTTGACAACATGCTTAAAGATGTGCTTAATGTATTGTTCGTTTAATGTGTCGGCTTCTTTATCAAGTGAATCGTTATTAACTATTTGTGTGTTAGTTAATTTATCAGTTGTTAAAGATGCAATGAGAGGATACTCGGAAAGATCGAAGCATTCATTAAAAGCATACGGGAATACATTATTGGCAATGAGTTCGTAATCTTACGGCGTGAGGCCATCGGATGACTCGAGAGACTCGAATTCAAAGATAATGGACTCGGGATGGGCTTTGACCTGCTTTTGGACTCTAGGACGCGAGGAGTCGGACCAAGTTGTTCGATCACGTCCTTTTCTTTGGCGGTAGAGTCCGGGAGAAGGTAGCCCGGTTATTGAGTGGCAATGAGCTTGATAGGAGGCGGGGTTGAAAGGCTTCGTCTTTGCCGTTCCCGATCGTGGCTACCATAGAGTTATCGAAATAAAATCGATTAGGTCGGCACCTCGATTTCCTCACTAAAGAGTTGGTGGAGCGTGGCTCGTTCAAGGCATCGTCTGCGGAGTCTTCCGCTCTTGTCTTAGGCATTGCTAGTTCGAATGCGGGTCGTCACACTTCTTTGGTGGGGAGGGATGTTGACGAAGAGTTTTTCGAGTTCTTCTGCCAAAGAGTGGGTTTTCCCGAACCAGAATTCATTGTGAATAGTGGTGGTCGTGGACCCCGGTGTGATGATGTGCCATATTTCGAAAGATTGGTTTTTTCTCTTTTCTTTGAAAATCAATCGAAATAAAACGGAGTCGCCACGCCATTTTTATTTTAAAGGCCAAAACATTGAAAAATGCCCGGGATTAGAGATTTGGGTTCGGAGGTCATGTTACACGCCGGGAAGAACGTTAGTGTTCACCGGAATGCCTCGTAAACGAGTCTTCCAAGGTTTAAAACCATTTGTGTGTGTGTGTGTGTGTGTGTTTCTTTGGCCAAAATAACTTCAAACTGAAAAGTAAAAATTGGGAACTCTTTATAAGGCATTAAAAAAGTCCCATGATTTTTGGTGTGATTTTAGAGTTGAGTTTTGGTACTCAAAAGACTCCTTGAAGTTGAAAATCAATTCTGCCAAAATGAAAAAGGCAGTGGACACTTGATTTGAAATGGATTTAAGAGCTTTAAAATCTCAGAATCTGGGGAAAGTCTGAGAATGAAAGTTGCTCAAAACACCTTAAATAAGGTTTCTATGAAAGGATTTTCCATTTTGGAGATGATTTGATGGACCAAAACCTTCTGGAAATCTCAGATGTGAAATCTGGATTTCCAGAGACTGATGAACTGACCTTTGAAAAATAATTTGAAAAAGGGAGTTTTACTCAGGAAAAAAATAAATTAAAAATATTTTCTGTAAATCTCTGGATGTTGGCTACAAAAAGTATTTTGTAGTCCACACCAAATTCCAAGTTTCTGTATGTCCAAAAAATTAGACCATGGACAGAGGTCTTAGAGAAAGGCTACTGGACAGCAACATTCTCAAGAAGGAAAATGTGATTTAAAGGGGGTTTTGCATCCATGCTTGTCCCCATTTCCCTAGGCTTTGATTAGTGATCACTAAACATTTTAGTGGTGATCTACTATATCAATCCATCCTTGGGGTACATTAGGACTTTGAGCATTTCATTTGCTTGGGAAGGGAATTTTATCCTTTGAAATCAAGATTTTATGTATGAAAATGATTTTTAGGGTTTTGAAAATGTGTTTGCAAGTAAGTAAAGACAATGTAAAAGGAATGTTGATCCTTGTAGGATCATCCATGGAGATGAACTTCCATGGTGATCCTCTTGGATCTAGAGCAAGAAATGAACAAGTTACATCTTCAAAGTATGAGATGCATGCATGGATGATGAAGATTTAGAGTAAGGAGAGGGAGGTTATACCTATCTTCTTTTGTGTTTGTGTTTGATTTTTGAATTTTGAAAGTGTTTGATGATTTGTGGTTTGGGAAAATAGTCAAGAGAAAAGAGTGACAATTCAAGGGAATTCTCACTATTTTCTCAAGTATTTCTCGCGAGAGGTTTCTTGTGGATGAATTCTATTTTTGTCACGAAAATGGCGGGGGTTCAATTTATAGGCCACAGGATTTCGGTTTGGTCGCGTGGACCTGATTGTCGGCGTGCACAGGGCATTAAATCA
Organism: Adenophora triphylla var. japonica; assembly: GCA_022495995.1. Lineage (NCBI taxonomy): Eukaryota > Viridiplantae > Streptophyta > Magnoliopsida > Asterales > Campanulaceae > Adenophora > Adenophora triphylla. Next base: position 559 of record JAFEMH010006828.1, on the reverse strand, counting down.
TGCTCCAGGCTTTGGAGAGAAGAATATTTTTGTCAAACAAGCAAACGGTTGTTAGCTTGCTTTGAGTTTACTTATTTAGGGATTTTAACATTTTGAGATTCCTTCACTTGTTTAACCTCAAATAGTAATCCCTAACTTACCCTTGCTTGGTTGAAAGGTTAGGAATTGTTAGAAATGTTAGGAATGTTAGGGCTTTCGTTAATTTTCTAACGAAAATACTAACAACTCAAATTGAGCGCTTACACCGGCAGAGTTGGTGCGTTGAGAAATGCTCTTACATTTGGATTTGGCTTGAGGCCTCTGAATCTTGCAAGGTTCTGCTGGAGCTTGTCCCATGGTTGTTGGCCAGTTTTGTTTGTGCGTTGATCGGCTCTATTCCCTTTTACTGTGTCTTCTCTCAAAGCTGCAGGTTTTCTTTGTGAAGTACTGGTCATGTCGGAAAGCGCTGTAAGGGCGGAGATCGGAGGGTGCGTGCGAAGCCTCTTTGTTAGTAGCGGAGAGCGTTTCGTGCCGGCTCTTACGATTTTCCGCGGCGTCTTCGGGAGTAGGAATGTATCCC